>PYAF01005253.1:2704553-2722251 GCA_007407185.1 Glycine tomentella | reverse complement strand
GGATCGGGTATACATGGGTGCTTTTCCTCAGCCTTCAGGGGTACTGAAAACTCTTGAGTTCTTGTTATCAATGTTGCAATTGGCAAACAAAGATGGTAGAATTGAAGAAGCTGCTCCTGGTGGAAAGAGGCTCTTATCAATTTCAAGAGGAAATAAGCAGCTAGAGGCTTATATCCATTCGATTCTTAAAAACACTAATAGAATGATATTATATTGCTTCCTCCCATCATTCTTAGTCAGTGTAGGGGAAGATGATCTTCTTTTGCGGTTGGGTTTGCTTAATGAACCTAAAAAGAAATTGTTCTCTACTTCCTCTCAAGATGATTCAGGAATTGACATAAGTACAGTCTTGCAATTATTGGTTGCTCATAGAAGAGTTATATTCTGTCCCAGCAACATCGATACAGATCTTAATTGCTGCCTATGTGTGAATTTGATATCTCTTCTCTGTGATAAAAGACAAAATGTACAAAATATTACCATTGATGTGTTCAAGTATCTTCTGGTACATAGGAGAGCCGCATTGGAAGACTTGCTTGTTTCTAGACCTAATCAAGGGCAGCAACTTGATGTGCTTCATGGTGGTTTTGATAAATTATTGACTAGAAGTTTATTTGAGTTTTTTGAATGGTATCAAAATATTGAACAGGTTGTGAATAAGGTATTGGAGCAGTGTGCTGGCATTATGTGGGTGCAATATATTGCGGGATCGGCAAAGTTTCCAGGAGTAAGAATCAAAGGCATGGAAGGTCGTCGGAAGAAAGAAATGGGACGGAAATCTCGAGAAGCTGCAAAATTGGATTTAAGACACTGGGAGCAGGTAAATGAGCGAAGATATGCACTGGATTTAGTTCGTGATGCAATGTCCACTGAGTTGAGAGTTGTTAGGCAAGATAAGTATGGATGGATTCTACATGCTGAGAGTGAGTGGCAATGCCATCTACAGCAACTTGTGCATGAACGGGGGATATTCCCGCTAAGTAAATCCTCTTTCACAGAAGAGCCTGAATGGCAGCTTTGTCCCATTGAAGGTCCGTATCGAATGCGGAAAAAACTTGAATGCTGCAAACTTAAAATCGATACCATACAGAATATTCTTGATGGACATTTTGAATTAGAGAAACTAGAGTTGTCTAAAGTAAAATTTGAAAATGGTCCTGATTCATCAGAGTCAAAACCTTATTTTCAACTTTTGACTGATGGTGGCAAGCAGAATGGTTCTGATGGCGAGACCTTTGATGAACCTTTCTTTGATAAGTTGGATAGCGTCAAAGATGCAGTTTCTGCTAAGAATGAGTGGAATGATGACAAGGCAAGTAGCATAAATGAAGCAAGCCTCCATTCTGCACTTGAACTTGGTGCCAAGTCTAGTGCAGTATCTGTCCCAATAGAAGAAAGCACACAAGGAAGATCTGAAATGGGATCCCCAAGGCAATCTTCTTCATTCAAAATTGATGATGTTAAGATTGCCGATGATAAATCTGATAAAGAACTGCATGACAATGGTGAATACTTGATCAGACCTTTTCTGGAACCATTTGAGAAAATACGATTTAAATATAACTGTGAAAGAGTTATAAGTCTTGACAAACATGATGGCATATTCCTGATAGGTGAATTCTCTTTGTATGTGATTGAAAACTTCTATATTGATGATTCTGGTTGCTTTTGTGAGAAGGAATGTGAGGATGAGCTTTCAGTTATTGATCAGGCTTTGGGTGTCAAGAAAGATTTTACTGGCAGTGTGGATTTTCAATCCAAATCAACTTTGTCATGGAGCACACCAGCTAAATCATTGGTTGGGGGAAGGGCGTGGGCCTATAGTGGTGGTGCATGGGGTAAGGAGAAAGTACATAGCAGTGGAAACTTACCTCATCCTTGGCGCATGTGGAAGCTTGATAGTGTTCATGAGATTTTGAAGCGTGATTATCAGCTTCGTCCTGTTGCTGTTGAAATATTTAGCATGGATGGATGTAATGATCTCTTGGTTTTCCACAAAAAAGAGAGAGAAGAAGTTTTTAAAAATCTAGTTGCCATAAATCTTCCTCGGAATAGCATGTAAGAAATATCTCCTTGGCTTTATTAATTTGTTTGGTACTGGATTTTTTGTCACTTTTTTTTGTGTTTTTCATATTTTTAACGTATCTAGCAATTGCAAGTAGCATATCTTTTGATATTGTTGCTAGTTTTTTACCTTAGCATTTATGCTGCAATATTGATGATGAGTTCTAGCATAAAAAAAACCAAAGGACTTGAAATCTGTACAATCACTCTGGTGCTGTTCTTTTTAAGTTGTTTAGTGTTGCACCATAGACTTGAGCTTTGCTTATATGCTTTCTAAATTTGATTCTCACACCACTTTTTTTTTTGGTGTGTGGGCACTTGTCTTCCCCTGTTCCATATGTTTTTGAATGTAATTTGTCTGTTTTGTATCAGGCTGGACACAACTATTTCAGGATCATCAAAACAAGAAAGCAATGAGGGTAGCCGTCTTTTCAAGATAATGGCAAAATCCTTTTCAAAAAGATGGCAGAATGGAGAAATAAGCAATTTCCAGTACCTCATGCATCTAAACACCTTGGCAGGACGTGGATACAGTGATCTCACCCAATATCCAGTCTTTCCATGGGTCCTTGCAGATTATGAGAGTGAAAATCTTGATTTGTCCAACACAAAAACATTTCGTAGGCTTGATAAACCAATGGGTTGCCAGACACCTGAAGGTGAAGATGAGTTTAGAAAAAGGTTGGTCTCTTTTGGTGCTGTATGATTTTGTCTTATGGTGCAATTTTATTTTATTTTTTTATTATATATGGCGTATTGTTTGCAGTGATGCATTACCTGGGGATTATTTGCTAAATGTTTTGCTGGGTTTCAAGAAGCACACAGACAAATTTATATGCATTAAAAAAAGAACTAGAAATATGGGGGCTTATGCTAGAATTGTGTAACCAGGAAGGAAACATAAGAAGAATCTTTACATTTGAAATTTTTTTAATCTATAATTTATTCACTTATCTCTAAACTAAGATATTATAATAATTATAGTTTCTTCTCCTTCTGATGAGCATTAACTTTATCATTCTTTATTAGATATGAGAGCTGGGATGATCCGGAGGTCCCAAAGTTTCACTATGGATCTCATTATTCTAGTGCTGGAATTGTCCTATTCTATCTACTCCGCCTACCCCCATTCAGTACAGAGAATCAAAAACTTCAGGGTGGCCAGTTTGACCATGCTGATCGCCTTTTCAATAGCATAAAGGATACTTGGCTTAGTGCTGCTGGGAAGGGAAACACATCCGATGTGAAGGAATTGATTCCAGAATTTTTCTACATGCCCGAGTTCTTGGAGAATCAATTCAATCTTGACTTGGGAGAGAAACAGTCTGGCGAGAAGGTTATCCTATTGCAAATCTATACTTTGCTATTTTTAAATTCTCCAAGAACCAACTATGCAGGTGAAGTGACTAGTAAATTTAATTATTATGGTGTTTCTTCAGGTTGGGGATGTTGTCCTACCTCTATGGGCCAAAGGTAGTGCTCGAGAGTTCATCAGTAAGCATAGGGAAGCTCTTGAATCAGATTATGTCTCAGAAAATTTGCATCACTGGATCGACCTCATTTTTGGATATAAGCAAAGAGGGAAGGTGGGTGTCTTGTTTTGCTGTATAAATACTTGTCTCTCTATGATTATTTGGCTGTTCTTGTAATTTTTTAATAATGTTATTACATTGTTAATTTTTTTTTCCTTTCATTTCTATTGTTGAAGGATTTGCTCTACAATCTAATGTCACTTTCTTTAATTGTTTACATGCATTTATGTATGTGGAAAAGTCTGATCTGGTTATCGTAGGACATGGCCATTATGGACTCCCATGATGAAAGATATTTTTATGCTTCATTTTATTATGAAATGTAGGGGGAAATAATATTTTATGTCTAGCACTGCACAACCTTCTGTATAATCCCAAGTCCTATTTGCATCCATTCTGTTGATTGTCTTGATATGCAATATTAGAATAGTGAGTTGCATTAATTTCTGGCATTTAATTCTGTGCAATCTTATGCATTTGACACTTGATTTAACAACCATGATTTCGTAGTGATCACCAATCTTGTATTACTTGTTGATAAATTAAAATTCTTGGCCAAAACTTGGGGAAATTTCATCATGTGCCTTTTGACATAGATTGATGACAGTTAAACTGTGATGTCTTTTGACGATTAAGTCAATAAATATGTTCTGAACAAATGTGTAAATACACCTTCATTTTCTTTTAAGGAATGTTTATTCACTTTTGTTCCTGATATCATTTTTTTCCTGTACAATGGACAGGCTGCTGAGGAATCAGTTAATGTGTTCTATCATTATACATATGAAGGGAGTGTGGACATAGACTCGGTTACAGATCCTGCAATGAAAGCATCCATTTTAGCACAAATTAATCATTTTGGGCAGACACCTAAACAACTGTTCCTCAAGCCCCATGTGAAAAGACGAACTGACAGAAAACTTCCTCCCCATCCCCTTAAACATTCCAGTCATCTTGCTGCACATGAGATTCGCAAAAGCTCCTCACCTATCACTCAAATTGTCACACTTAATGATAAAATTCTCATAGCTGGAACTAACAATTTGCTGAAACCAAGAACATATACCAAATATGTTGCTTGGGGTTTTCCTGATCGTAGCTTGAGATTTATTAGCTATGAACAAGATAAACTTCTTTCAACACATGAAAATTTACATGGAGGTAATCAAATTCAGTGCGCTAGTGTTAGCCATGATGGTCATATTCTGGTTACAGGGGCTGATGATGGGCTAGTTAATGTATGGAGAGTTAGCAAGTTTGGGCCCCGTGCCTTACAACGCTTGAAGTTGGAGAAGCCACTTTGTGGTCACACAGGCAAAATTACATGCCTTCAGGTTAGCCAGCCTTACATGCTTATTGTGAGTGGATCAGATGATTGCACAGTCATTATATGGGATCTCAGCTCCATGGCATTTGTACGGCAGCTCCCAGAATTTCCAGCACCAGTTTCAGCAATTTATGTTAATGACTTGACCGGAGAGATTGTTACAGCAGCTGGTATTCTTCTGGCTGTTTGGAGTATAAATGGGGATTGCCTGGCAATGATCAAAGCATCACAACTGCCATCTGATTCCATTCTCTCTGTGACAAGCAGTACATTTTCTGATTGGTTGGACACAAAGTGGTATGCAACAGGTCATCAGAGTGGAGCTGTCAAGGTGTGGCAGATGATTCACTGCTCCAACCCAGATAGCTCCCTTAGCAAATCAGTTTTTGGTGGGTCGGGAGGGATAAATCTTGGTGGATTAGAACCAGAATACAAGTTGGTTCTACGCAAAGTGCTAAAGTTCCATAAGCATCCGGTTACTGCCCTTCACCTCACAACTGACCTGAAACAGTTATTGAGTGGGGATTTAGGCGGGCATTTGCTTTCCTGGACACTGCCTGAAGAGAGTCTGCGAGGTTCATTAAATCAGGGGTGAGACTGGTAAATGATGGTTCGTTCTGCTGACTTCAGCTTTTGGCCAGCCCTTAATTTGTTGAATCCTAACATTGGCTTGAGTGGATCTCAATTGTTGAAAGATGGATTCATGTTCATAATTCGAGAGAATTGCAAAAGAATGCTGGCCAGATGGAAACAGAGCAAGCAAGGTTGTAAAAGAAAAGATGATATCACAGCGTATAGAGGGCTATGAAACTATATGCGTGTAAGAGTACAATGTATTCACTAGGTGGGTGAAGAAACATCTGTTAAGTAAGATGGATTTTAGGTGGAAGAGGAGAAAGCAAATGTTGGCCGCGGTCTTGTATTTTGGGTGACTGCGGAGAATATTTTGATTTTGCCAGAGAAGTCTACTGTTTTTTCTTTGATGTAAATATGTGATTTGAGTGTGTAATTAAGGTGTATAGTAAAAGGGTAGTCATGAAATGGATTGTGATTGCAATGATAGGCCCAATGTGAGGGATGATCGTGGGATTAGTGCAATCCTTTATCGGGAATTCTTTTTCCATGTTGACATTGGGGCATTTCTTTTATTGAGCCCCTGAAAGAAAACAAGGAAACTAAGGTCATTGCCTGTGATTTGTACATTTTTTTTAAAATATTCCTCCCATTTAGTTATTTGCTTGTTGGCTCGCTTTTCACGTTTGCAGCTGCGTAGTTTGTAGTCTCTAATGCTTGTTTGGTTCAGCGTACGGGAAATTCATGCCAAATGAGATGTATGAGAGCTTCTGTTATGTGAATTTTTACTTTTACGTGAGTTATGGACGTGTAACCAAACACTATTATGGCGTTTGTAATCGTAAATTCAAGAGTTGCATACTTTCTCAGATGCCACTCTGATCTCCTCATGTTAGAGGCATTTGACGTATACATCATACCGATACACGGTAACAATAACATAAATTAGGGTAAATAGTCATTTTTGTTCCTGAATGTATAGAGGGCTGATAAATTCGTTTATGAAAGATGAAAATTCAAATTTTTATCCCTGAAAGTGGAAAAAGTGCGACAAATTCATCCTTCCGTAAATTTTTGTCTGTTACCGTTAATGAAAATAGAAATGATTGCCAACATGACTGCTGACTAGATCATGGATGAAAATGTCAGTAAGTTACCATTGGCCTAAAATGTCAGTAATTTTTTATTGGACCTAAATGTCAGTAAGTTACCATTAGACCAAAATGTCATTAATTTTCAATTGGACCAAAATGCCAGTAATTTTTCATTAAACCAAATTGTTAGTAATTTTTTTTGCGAAGAAGGTCAGTACATTTTTATTGGACCAAAATATCATTAAGGGTAAATCTTTCATCTCTTTTTTTATCATTACAAGCATAATAATAACAATACAATAACCACTTAAAAAATAGAAAAACAAACATAAATTAAAAGAAACATAATAATAATCATAATTTTGATTAATAATCATAATTTATCTATCACAATATAAATTATTCAAAATAAACATTCTACCAGTGTACCGAAATAAACATTGTAACAATGTATTAATCATTACAAATTTATCCAAATTATAATAATTCGTCACAATATATTATAAATAAAAGATAACAATATCCCATATTTTAGTTTTTCAAATTTTGGTGACGGGACAATAATAATTAGTCACAATCTATTGATATATTTGTCTTTCCAAAATAAACATAGTAACAATGTATTAATCATTACAAATTTATCCAAATTATAATAATTAGTCACAATTTATCAGTGTTACCCTGCCACCAAAATTAGAAGAAGTGAAATATGAGATATTATTATTTTTTATTTATAATATATTGTAACTAGTTATTATAATTTGAATAAATTTGTAATGATTAATATATTGTTATAATGTTTATTTTGATACACTGATAGAATATTTATTTTGGATTATTTCTATTGTGACAGACAAATTATAGTTATTAATCAATTATTATGCTTGTAATGATAAAAAAAAGAAAAGATTTACCCGTAATGACATTTTGGTCCAATGAAAATATACTAACATTTTGGTCCAATGAAAAATTATTAATATTTTACTCCAATTGAAAATTAGTGACATTTTGGTCCAATGGTAACTTACTAACATTTAGGTCCAATAGAAAATTAATGACATTTTAATCCAATGATAACTTATTGATATTTTCGTCTAAAATCTAGTCAACAGTCATGTTGACAATCATTTTTGTGATATTTTCGTCCCTTTGTGCCACGTAGACACTTTCATTGATGGTAACAGACAAAAGTTAACGGAATGATGAATTTGTTACACTTTTTACACTTTCGGGAATAAAAATTTGAATTTTCATCTTTCAAGAATTTGTCAACGCTCTACACATTTAAGGACGAAAATGATTATTTACTTTATAAATTAAATATAAACAATTAATATTGCTAGAGGAGTTGAATCACATAAATCTTGAAGGTCTTCGATTAAGTAAGGAATATTAAGTTTTTTATTTTTTAAATAAGTCTAACATCTAACAAAATTATTATGCTTTTTTTTAATATTATATTAATGGACAATCAATAAATTATGTATGTTCTTAACTCTATTCTCGAAATAAATATACAAAATTGTTAATGCAAGGTGGTAAAAGTTGTTAAAAATTCATAACGATCTCTCACCTTTCTCTTGGAGATGAATCGTGTTCTCCTGACGCTACTTTTTGTTTGGTGGACAATCTTTTCTTTAAAGATCCCTTAACGCCTATAGATTAGTTGAATAATGATAAGTTGGCAAAATCTGTTTGTGATTTGAACTTATGTAGTAATTCTTTAGGTGAGTCTTTGATGACAATCTCAATATGTCATTGATGTCTTGCCCACTACTATTGGGGTATTTTTTTTTTAAATATACATACACTGATTTTGCAATTTTATATATCACTACGTAGGAAAAAAATAACTCTATTTATCACTTCAATTTGGTGTTCCGGTGTTCCCTGTTCCGCGTCTTACGCTGTTGGATTGCATGAGATCTTTGTTTAGGTGTGGCACAGTGCACCTTCACGCATGCACCATCACCATGCCCACTTCAATCCTCACACCTCTTCCTCTCAAACCCATCTCCGTCAGCACCCTCAATCAAGGAACACTCAAACCCGCTTTTCAATCCTTAACCCTCCTTTCCACTCACCCACTCGCAACCCCCTCTCGTCTCGAACACGCGCATTCTCTCCTCCTCGACCTCTGCGCTGCCGAGAAAGCCCTCCCACAAGGCCAACAGTTGCATGCCCGTTTGCTAAAATCTCACCTTTCGGCGTTTCTGGCCACCAAGCTCGTGCACATGTACGGAAAGTGTGGCTCTTTGCGCGATGCAGTGAAGGTGTTCGGTGAAATGACTGAAAGAACTATTTTCACCTGGAATGCCATGATGGGTGCGTATGTGTTAAGTGGTAAATACCTCGAAGCAATTGAGCTGTATGAAGAGATGAGAGTTCTTGGGGTGGCGCTAGATGCTTGTACTTTTCCCTCCGTGCTTAAAGCATGTGGTGCACTTGGTGAAAGCCGCTTGGGTGCTGAAATTCATGGTGTGGCGGTTAAGTGTGGATATGGTGAGTTTGTGTTTGTGTGCAATGCGCTCATTGCTATGTATGCAAAGTGTGGTGATCTCGGTGGGGCTAGGGTGTTGTTTGATGGGATTATGATGGAGAAAGAGGACACTGTGTCTTGGAATTCTATTATTTCGGCACATGTAGCGGAAGGGAAGTGTTTGGAGGCTTTGTCGCTTTTTAGAAGGATGCTGGAGGTTGGTGTTGCTTGTAATACGTATACTTTTGTTGCAGCTCTTCAGGGTGTTGAGGATCCCTCGTTTGTTAAACTGGGTATGGAGATACATTGTGTGATATTGAAGTCTAACCATTTTGCTGATGTCTATGTTGCCAATGCTTTGATAGCTATGTATGCAAAATGTGGTCGAATGGAGAACGCTGAAAGAGTTTTTGAAAGTATGCTTTGCAGGGATTATGTGTCATGGAATACATTGCTTTCTGGTTTGGTTCAAAATGAGCTGTACAGTGATGCCCTAAATTACTTCCGGGATATGCAGAATTCTGGTCAGAAGCCTGACCAGGTATCAGTGTTAAACTTGATTGCGGTGTCTGGCCGATCGGGAAATTTATTGAAAGGTAAGGAAGTTCATGCCTATGCAATAAGAAATGGATTGGATTCTAATGTGCAGATTGGGAACACATTGATAGATATGTATGCCAAGTACTGTTGTGTGAAATATATGGGCCATGCTTTTGAATGTATGCATGTAAAGGACTTGATTTGCTGGACAACTATTATTGATGGCTATGCACATAATGAATGCCATCTGGAAGCAATAAATTTGTTCCGGAAGGTTCAGGTGGAAGGGATGGATGTTGATCCCATGATGATTGGAAGCGTTTTGCGGGCTTGTAGTGGGTTAAAATCTAGAAACTTCATCAAAGAAATTCATGGTTATGTTATTAAAAGAGATTTAGCTGATATAATGCTACAAAATGCCATTGTCAATGTATATGGAGAGGTTGGGCACATAGATTATGCAAGACGTGCATTTGAATCAATTAGGTCAAAAGATATTGTGTCGTGGACAAGTATGATTACCTGTTGTGTTCATAATGGACTTCCAGTTGAAGCTCTTGAACTTTTCTACTCTTTAAAACAAACTAATATTCAACCTGATTCTATAACTATCATTAGTGCACTTTCTGCCACTGCTAATTTATCTTCATTGAAGAAAGGGAAGGAGATTCACGGTTTTCTGATTAGGAAGGGTTTCTTCTTGGAGGGACCAATTGCTAGCTCTCTGGTGGACATGTATGCTCGCTGCGGAACTGTGGAGAACTCAAGAAAGATATTTCATACTGTAAAACAGAGAGATCTAATTTTATGGACTTCTATGATTAATGCAAATGGAATGCATGGATGTGGAAATGAGGCAATTGCTTTATTCAAGAAAATGACCGACAAAAATGTTATTCCTGATCACATAACCTTTTTGGCTTTATTATATGCATGCAGCCATTCAGGGTTGATGGTTGAAGGTAAGAGGTTTTTTGAAATTATGAAATATGAATATCAATTGGAACCCTGGCCAGAGCACTATGCCTGTATGGTTGATCTCCTCAGCCGTTCCAATTTCCTGGAAGAGGCTTACCATTTTGTGAGAAACATGCCTATCAAACCTTCTTCTGAAGTCTGGTGTGCTCTTCTTGGGGCATGCCACATTCATTCTAATAAAGAATTAGGAGAGCTTGCAGCAAAGGAGCTCTTACAATCGGATACAGAGAATTCAGGAAAATATGTACTGTTATCAAACATCTTTGCAGCAGATGGAAGATGGAATGATGTTGAAGAAGTGAGGTTGAGAATGAAGGGAAGTGGGATGAAGAAGAAACCAGGATGCAGTTGGATTGAGGTTGAGAATAAGATTCACACCTTCATGGCAAGGGACAGGTCTCATCCACAGACTGAGGACATTTATCTAAAATTAGCTCAATTTACAAAACTTTTGGAAATAAAAGGGGGCTATAGAGCTCAAACTAAGTTTGTATTCCACAATGTTAGCGAAGAAGAGAAAACACAGATGCTATATGGACATAGTGAAAGGTTGGCACTTGGTTATGGTCTGCTTGTTACCCCAAAAGGTACTTCTATTCGAATCACAAAGAACCTTCGAATTTGTGATGATTGTCATACATTCTTTAAGATAGCATCAGAAGTCTCCCAACGTGCCCTTGTTGTAAGGGATGCCAATAGGTTCCATCATTTTGAAAGAGGTCTCTGTTCATGTGGAGATTTCTGGTGAATACCTTGATTATTATGTGAAAATAGACTATAGCACACTTCTCTGGTTCCTTCCTGTTGCTGGCGGTCACTAAAATTTCTCCTTCAAAGTTTTTACCGTCTCTTTATGATGTCTCAATCAACAGAACTTGGGAACTGGTACCGATTATGTAAGACTCGACAGTTAATAATCGACTTTTAAGGTTTGAGATGGCTTGAAATCACGTGGAGGATGGTCATCTTACAAATTTATCATACAATTTTTTATAATTTAATTTTCATATATATAAAAATCGATAAATTTATCATACTAGACATATTTTTTTATTGAAAACCAAAATACACAAAACAAACTCTTAAGTTATCACCGTTCCATTTTTTTTATAATCTTAAGCAGAAATATACGCAACCTGTAATACAAATAAAAAAAATTGGACACGTAAACATTGATTGATAAATAAAAAAGGGTGTATATATTGTATATAAACAAATGGACTTTAAGATTTTTAATTTATGGATATAATTTTAAATATTTTGAATTATTTTAAAAAATAAGAAGGAACTTTATAAATCTACTACTTAATAAAATCGAATTGATTCCTCCCATTTTGTGACTTTCTCTAATATTCTCTCTCAAAAAGAATTTTATTGATTAAAATTTATTGAAATTTATTAATTTTATTAAATTTTACTTCTTATTAATATAAATCGGGAGTAAAAAATATTAAATAAGAAGTAAAAGTTACACTAACATTTCTCATATATGAGCAGTTAAAGAAAAATTCTAACGCAGCAGCCAAGAGTTGCTGCAGAGCGCGTCCTAGGTTGGCCATGGAGTGAGCCAACTCCGCCGGAGTGATAAAGCCGTCGTTCGTGGCGGTGGAACATTCAGAGGTGCCGCCTCAGCGATTGCAATGGAACTTTCAGAAGAATGGAAGTAATTCTTCCCAACAGGCGCATCCACAGTATCACCACTTCTTCTATCCCATTCCCATTCTCTCCTTCTCGGATCCCTCCCCTTCAACCCTAACCCTAACCCTAATTCCCTCTCCGTTCTCCCTCTCTCGTACCCTGTCTCCATCTCCCTCCGCATCTCTTTCCCTCCCGCTTCCTCCTCACTTCCCACCCCCACTCCATTCTCCCCTCCACCGCTTCCTCCGTCGCCTCCCTCTTCTCTTTCCCAATCAAAACGACGCCGCTTCTCTCTTCCTCCGCAACCGCCTCCACCTCCTTTATTACCCTAACCATCCAAATGCCGTCGTTTTCTTCCCCACTGGCGCCAACAACGACAAACTTGGCTTCTTCATTCTCGCCGTCAAGGATTCGCGCTTGGACATTCTGCTTGACTCCAACGGCGACGTTTTTCGTGCTTCCACCGGCTCCGCGCACCGCATCTTGAAAATTTCGGTTAACCCCGTTGCTGATTCTGGTCTCTTCGGTGAATCTCATGTTATCGGGTATTTGTTGGCTTCCGCTCTCTATTCCGTTCACTGGTTCGCTGTGAAGCACAATTCCGTTTTGGATAGACCTAATGTGTTTTGTTTGGGTGGTAAAACGTTTAAGACTTGCCCAGTGGTTCATGCTTGTTGGTGTCCTCATCTATTGGAAGAGGGTCTAGTTTTGTTGGAAAATGGACAGTTGTTCTTGTTTGATTTGGAATCTCATGACACCACGGGTGCTGCTTTCAAGGGGACTAGGTTGAAAGTACCATGGAATGACTCGGGTTTTTCGGTAAACAACACGGTGTGGTTGAGTTGTGAGTTTAGTTGCCACCCCAGGGTTTTTGTTGTTGCGCGTTCTGACGCTGTTTTCTTAGTTGATTTCAGGCTGAAGGAGTGTAGTGTGAGTTGCTTGGTGAAGATTGAGACGCTGCGAATGTATGCTCCGGGTGGGAATGAGCGGTTTCTTGCATTGTCAAGGGCTGGTCCTGACGATTTTTACTTTGCTATGGCTTTTACCAGTCTGTTGCTTCTCTGTGATGTGAGGAAGCCTATGGTGCCGGTGTTGCAGTGAATGCATGGGATTGAAGGACCTTGCTTCATGTCTGCATTGAGCTTGTCTAATTTGAGGTCCCACGCGAGGGATTATGCTTTTAAGTTGGCTTCTGAATTTGGGTTTTGTATTGTGTTGGGATCATTTTGGAAATTTGAGTTCAATATCTTCTGCTATGGGTCTATATTGCCGTTTTGTAAAGGATCTGTTACTTCGAAGATTAATCCAAATGTTTGTGTTTGGGAGCTTCCATTTGAAATCAAATTATCTGGTCATGAGTGTCATTGTGGGAGTTGTCTCTTAAGGAAAGAGTTCTCAAAAGATGCAATTCCTGAGTGGGTTGAATGGCAGCTAAAGAAAGAGATAGTTTTGGGATTTGGGGTTTTAAGCAATGACCTTGCTGCATTACTGTGTGAACCGGATGAAATGGGGGTTTTACACTCATAAGGCTAATGTCTTCAGGAAGGTTTGAATTGCAGAGATATCATACCTCTTGGACGCAGGCTAGAAACATGAAAGATTTCCATGTTCAAGTGTTTTGTTTAGACAGACACTTACTGTATCCCGAGAGTGATGAGAAATACAAATTTCCGAAATATTTTCACTACTTAAAATTGGATTACCTTCATTAATATGCAAGGGGTGATCTTTCTCGATTTCTGGTTAAAAAACTAGAAAAGAACTGTATGGATGCTCAGGATGAGGAGCCCTTTTGTGATGAAGTGCACGAGTTATTGTGTGAGAAATTAAATGCTTGTGGGTTTGGCCAATCAAGATCATGTCCAGCAGTTACTTGTGTTTTTAATGATGTCAAGCTACCAGCAAGCTTACATGAAGTTGCTTTGAGAAGATTGTGGGTTGACTTACCGATGGAACTATTACATTTGGCGTTTTTGAGTTATGCTGAATGTCATAAAGCTGTTGGAGACCTGGACCAAAATAAGGTAGCTTTGGAATTTTTAGCTGTTCCAGACCTTCCTCAATTGCCTCCATTCTTTTTAAGGAAATCATTACCCCACAGCAATGATAACATCGTGGGCCCAGTTATTCGTTTTCCTGTTCTACTTGTGCTTAATGAATTTCGCAATGGGTACTCAAATTTGGAAGGAGACGAATTTTCAGTAGAAGCAGAGCTTGGCCTCAAATACAAAGAAGTTATGCAGGTGGCTGGAGAGATCGCTGTTTCAGCTTATGGCCCTGCACACCTTGATGATCATGCAGTCTCCCTTGCTGAGGATGGAGAGGAAACCTGGGTTGGTTCTTCGAAACCAAAATCTTTTTTGTTATACCATCCAGTTGCATTCAACTCATCTGCCACAGACATTGTACAGGAAAAGTCTGTTTATAACAATACAATTTATGATACATTCATTTCTCATGTTCCAGAGAAGAAGTCCAATGAGAAGACTGAGTTTGTTGGACAAGAGATATTTCATGATCTTTGCCCTGTTGAGTTGAGGTTTGATGCTCCTGTGAAGAAGCTTGAACCTCAAGGTTTAAAGGCATGCAATCTATTGAAGAGACAGATGTCGAAATGGAAAAACAGTTTTGATTCATATAAGGAATTCTGTATTCAATCTAGATTTGAAAAAAGTACTTAACTGCTGATCTCTCCTTTATTGAAAAAAGTAGTTATGGAATTTGGTTCTGGGAAGCTACTTATTTATGAAGTTGGAGATACAATTGATATTGCCTTGGACTGCATGGTATCTGAAAAAAGTTTAGGCTAATCAAGCTGCATTCCGCTCAGCTAGTGGTGTGACTATGATATTCCCTTTTCTGGTGTCTGATGTACATCGTTCAGGGTTCCTCAGGATCTTGTCATCTCATATAACTGAAGATACCTCACAGGTTTTTTGACATTCTCTCAACATTTTTCTGATTTTTAATTTTTGACTGAGTTTGTGCAATAATTGGCTCATAACGTGTGTTATTAATCAGAAAATGATAATTCTTTAATGCCCTGAATTTGTTGGGATGCATCCTGCCTACAAAATTACTCGTGCTGTTGTTTCACTTAAAATCTTCATGAGGATTATCTAATTACTAATATTGTAACTTTTTTACCAGGCTCATCCTGAAGAATTAGGTGTGTTGGTTGAAATTTTGTAAAGTGGAATGGTTACCAGTGCCTCAGGATCCCAATATCGACTTTCTTTGATGCAAAATGTGCATTATGGAAATATTGGCAGATCCTGGGAGTTAATAATTCTGCCCAGAAGGTTTTTGGTGAAGTCACCAGTTTTTCTCTTTTGCTTACAACACTTCACGGGCTCCAAAGTGATAGTGGGGACTTGGACCAATCTTCATTGAATGTTTGCATTAAGGTGTTTGCGTACCTGATGCATGTTGTAACTGCTGGAGTATCTGACAATGCTATTAATACAATGAAAAGTTGCATGCAATTATATCATCAGACTTTCTTTGATCTTCTTTGTGAGTCTGGCTTTTTGTGTGTGGAGAAAGAAAAACAAGCCGTGCAGTTGATGTTGGAAGTTGGAATTTGCCCTTGAAGTAGTGGTTCCGCCTTCATCAGAATTGAGAATGAGTCATCTCATAATATTTTATTGACTCCATCAAGTCCAATTAATTCTAATAAAGAGCGTGTTAACAATGTTGGTGCTGAGTTCTGATTCTTTCATTATTGCTTTTTGCTCGTATGGTGCAGTTAAAACTTTTAGACTTGATTGAAAAGTTTGCTCACGCTGGTCTGTTCAATCAGAAAAGCCTAATGTCAGTAGGTATGTACAAAATTGTTTGTTGTTATTTGCTATTTTTTAATGCTAACTTGATTTTTTCTGCTATCTATAGGTTGTGTGGAACTTTTGCTGGAAAAAAATCAACCCTTTTCTTCTGGCTTCGTCTTTACTTTCTTATGCATTGAAAATTGTGGAAGTCCTTGGTTCTTACAGGTAGGGGGCATATTCTTTATTGCCATTGCGCATAAGTTATTGCATTTAATCTGGTGAATATATTTCTTTTTACCATGGGTTGAGCAAGTTATTTTTAATGGTTGCCAGTGTTGGATAGTTTTGATTTCTTATATTGATTCTGCAGAGGCTGCTAGTGCCAGACTTTGAGAGGATACATATAATGCCCATGAATATCAATTCATAGTTCAATATGACAAAAATGTCAGGGCTTTCAATCTACTCATTCTGATACGTTGGATGTCCAAGCCTTGAAGCAATCCAGATGTTACAAGATATTCTCCTCAAAGCTAATAGTTGGAAGTTGCAGGCCAAAGGATTAAATAGACTGTTCAATAACTTTTCAGGCCACATAGAAAACTGTAAGTTGTGTCAACAATTACAAATTGTTCCACTTTTAATCCTAAATATGGCTGGCTTTTTTTTACATTTGCTAGAGATAATCTTGAAAAATTCTGTGGCTGTTGTAGATTGTGTTCCTGAGCAACAACTGCTATCTCTCATGGAGACACTGAACACAACAGAACCACATTACATAAGATCTGTGAAACCAAATACAGTTTTACCGCCAGGAATATTTGAGAACTTCAATTCAATGTCTTAATCCACTTAATATATAAGTTTAATTTTTCATTTTGTCTCTGAATTATGAAATGTATCCTGTGAATTTGAGAAAGTCTCTCCCCATAACATTCACATCACAACCCTTTCAGGGAATACTTGAGGCAATAAGGATTAGTTGTGCCGGATATCCAACAAAAAAAAATATATTTGAAGAGTTTCTTGATCGCTTTGGAATGCTAGTTTCCAATGTCCTTGATGGGTATCAGATTATTTGTTTTCTAAGTAAACGTTTAAAATGCTTGATGGGTATAGATTATTTGTTAGATCAAAATGAAACGGATGTATTCCGACTTTGACATGATGGGAGAGATCAAATCTTTTACCCGAGTGCTTGGACTTTTCAATGCTGTTTATGAAAGGCTCTTTTTTTTTTTTTTTTTCCTTTTCGAAAAAGGGTCTTGATTTGTACTTCTCTGGATAATTTTAAGTTTATAAATTTTAACAATTACTAAGAAATCACTATCTGGTTCATGATAAGCTATTTTGGAAAGTGTTTGAAGAATATCCATTTTTTTAATTAAACTTGACTAAATGTAATTAGAATTCAGTATTTAGGTGAAAATTTAATTCTAATTAAATGGAATTAATTAGATTACTGAATTCATTCCATATAATTAAACATGGTGTAACTTTTTTTAAAAAAAAAAGTGTCAATTTATTTGTATATTTTGAATAAAACTTCGAGTTCAATGGTTAAATATTGATAATATAAAATAATTTTATATTGACATTTAATCATATTTCATTGTTGGATATGACTATTGTAAAAATTAATAAATTATCATGTGATAGATAATTTATGATTGAATGGTAATGTAATATGATTTTACATTGTTAGT
>PYAF01005253.1:2681549-2695959 GCA_007407185.1 Glycine tomentella | reverse complement strand
CAAACAAATATATTAAACACATATTAATTAGTATATTCTTAAATAATAAATAAAATAATTTTATTAACATTTACTAAACAAAATAAATTAAAAAAATTAAACAAAACTTTAAAAAAATTACAAAACAAAAGAAAGTAAACAAAAAAAAATTTTAAAAAAAAGGTAAAGTCGTACTACATCTAATGACTTTACCATAAAGAAAAAAAAAAAAGGGAAGTCGTAAAATAAAATACGACTTCCTTAAAAAAAACAAATACTACTTTGAAGTCGTATATAGGTAAAATAAAAGAGGTCCTATATTTATATATGACTTCATTTTACGATTTAGAAGTCGCATTTTGAAAAAATTTCACCTTAGAGAAGTCATAAATAAGTATATGATTTCAGTTAAATAAAATCAAAAAATATAAGTTATAAAAAGATTTATGACTTCACTTATATAAGTCGTAAAATCTTTTACGACTTATCCATTTTCTGTAAATAATTTTAAAAATATTCGCAATCAGTAATTAAGAAAAAAAAACATCCTCTTTTGGTAAATTGGCCTTACATGTAAGTAGATAACATGTAATTTTTGTCGTTCATTAAAGGTCATTGTGTAAGTGAAAAGAAACACACATGAGACATTTCCAAAAAAATGAAAGACCAAAATAGACCATTTAATTTTAAGGGATTATATAAAATCAAACTTTAGCATATATTTAAAATATTAAAAATATATTAACACTAAATGCATGAGCCAACTATCACAAGATTATTTCAAGTTAATAATTGGTTTAAGGTTTAATTCCTACAGCTTCTAGCTAACATGTTATCTAACACATGTTGACGGAATTTAACATGATTTAAAGTTTTGATTCTCCCAGTATTACAATAATGAGATAAAAAATGTAAATAAATCACATCAATATATATGTTAGACAATGTATTAGTTATCACTTTATCATTCAATATCACATAAATTATACAATTATGATAAATATCAAAAATACAATTAAGCCTAAATTAAAATTCTACCTACATCTTTCATTAGCACGTGAATATTTACATGCCTTAGATTAATGTTTACATTTTCAAGGAAGCTTCTAATTTCATTCTCTTAGTTGAATAGAGAATATCAAGATTAAAGATTAAATTCCATGAGATTTTAAAATGTTCTTTTCTAATTTCCATCTTCTCATCACGTTATTCTTTAAGCGAGAGGTCATCTTAGAAATAATCAATACCTTATCCCTAATTCGCATATCCAATACAATCGTGCATCACATTTTATTTAACATTTGACAAACAAAATACAAAGGGCACGTGCTTAGATGATGGAGTCAAGGCTGAAAGAGGGAGGGAATAACATTTCCACTGTATTGTCATAATAATACAAAAGATAATGGTTTAAAGAAAAAGTCAATGGATCAATTAATCATAATAAGAAAAGTCAATGTGTCACTTTGTCCTCAGAGACTTCCAAATTAAAATGAGATGGATCAATTTAATGTCATAAACCTCACAAATTGTTCATAGCTAACTCGACCATCTCCATCCAAATCTGTTTCTGTAATCATTTGTTCAACTTCTTCGTCTGTTAGCCTCTCTCCCAATTTCACCATTACTTGTCTCAGCTATAAAAGAAAGTATCATTTTAGTCATTTTATATAAGACAAATGTTAACCACGAGAACACTGATTAATTAAGAATATAAAGATAGAAAGATTTTTGTTAAGATGGGTAAAATTGTATTATTCATAATTTTGTTGCTCTTATATGATTATTATAATAAATAATCCTTAATCAGTGTCTTAATTAAGGAACTTTGGTTAGCCGACCCATTATATAAAAATTTTAGTATGCATGGAAGGTGCAGAAATGCAGATTGAGCTGCATGGCAAGGTTGTTTACCTCAGTTGCTGATATATATCCATCATTATCCCTGTCAAATACTTTGAACGAGTCTTTTAGCTCCTCAGTCAGATTTTCCTAACAAAATTGGCAATAAATATATATCATGACCTTTACTTAAGCAGTCACATTATCAATATAAATAGTGACAAATTTTCCTCAGTCCTGAGGAAAATTAACAACTAATAATATCGCGACTTTTTATATCAAATTAACAACTAATAATGGCAGATTTTCCTCAGTAAGATTATCCCCCTCCCCTCCCCACCCCACCCTTCCTTTCTTTCAAGTTTTTGACAGATTTCTATTTGTTACCTTCATTGTCCTTCCCATAATTTTTAAGAAGTCTTCAAAATTTACACTCAGGCCATTTCCATCAATGTCGACTTCACTAATCATTTCTTGAATTTGTTCTTTTGTTGCGTTTCCTTCTAATGATCGGACAATGGATATCAGTTCGTCCACCGTAATGAAACCTAAACATCATCACAAACATTTTCAATCAAAGTTAGTTAACTATATAAAAATGCCCTTTATAAATTAACCATCATCAAATGATGGACATTAAACAATATATATATATATATATATATGTATATATATATATATATATATATATACACACACACACCGTCGGAGTCCTTGTCAACAACGTCAAAATTAAAGCTTCATCGAAAATAGCTATTTGCTCTTCTGTCCAGGCATTTATTTTTCTGAGCAGCTAGCTAGCCTCAACTGAAGTGGAAATTAACCACAAAACTCTAATAGTGTAAATTTGGTTAATGCAAATATGGAGAGCAATTTTATTTTTGTCTTATAATGCTATGTTCCTTGAGTTTCACTTTGCTTTTATAAATGTGTTGTGGGGGCAACTTTTCTTTTTTAATTGAAATAGTCAAAGCACATTCGATTGAATTTTTAAGTATATTTAAGCACGTTCGACTAAATTTGCATCGGTTACTAAAAACATTGATGCGGAAAATGGACTTCGACATCGGTTTCTTTAAAACCCATATTACAATATCAGTTCTTCAAACCCGATTTTAAAGAACCGATGTTGGATCAATTTCTCCACAAACCGATGTAGAGTTACCTTTTCCACATCGACTTTTCAGTAACCGATGTTGTTTTGATGCTCTATCACTTTCGGGAGAAGCGATATAGATTGTAACGATGTTGAGACTATTGAATGTAAGAATTCGTCAATGAAGTTTTCTGAACTTCAATTCGTTCTCATCCCAACTACAAAAGTATATGGTTGCATGCATGCAAGGAGTATCGGTGAGAATTGGAGCAACTTCTAATGAATATCAACAAAATTTATCTGCAATAAGTAAACCTCTTTTGTCCCCAAATGAATCAATATTTAGATTTGGGCAATACCCAATAAAGAAAGTATTAATCTCCGGTGTACGTACGCACGTGCATACACGTTAATTCATACGTATATAAGATTTTGGGCAATTACGTAATTTTATTATATTTTATAATTAAGATTTTAAAAAAGATTTTTAAATATTTTTTAAGTAAGAACTAATTGATGCTTTTTTTTGTTTTATTAGCTAATCATCATTAGAACTAATATTAAAATAACATTATTGTCTTATTATATATATTAAGAGGTAAGAATATTCTATTTAATTAAATGCAAGTAAAAAGTTACTACATACATTTGTTATCATACCTGGATCATTTGATCAAATTAGATATTAAAAGTAGTTACTAAATTACACTAATATTCCTTGAAATTTTGTAAGATTTTCTTGATTTTTTAATGTTTATACATCAAGTGAGATTTCACCTATATGATACTTAACATTCTTATTCCTACACTATGTAAGATTTCACCTCACACATATATTCTAACAGTAACAAGTTCTTCACTATATGAGAATATGATGTAATATTTTTTAAAAAATAAGGTGCTTAGTGTTTGTCAAACAATAATAAGGTGATTAATATTTAGTAGGGATGAAAAAAATAAAAAGTTTGTACAATCTCACAAAACTTTATGAGTATCAATATATTTTACTCAAATAGTTTAGTTAGTCCTGATAAAATTTGTGAAAAATAGTATAAAACAAAATAAGTTTAATTTTAAATTGGGTAAACTAGACATAGTTGACGACAATCTAATCAAATATGTTTAATATTTTCTATTATCTAAGAAAAATCATCATCATTGGGATATTTCCAAACATTAGGTTAATAAAATTTATCTAGAAGACTAAATCCTCACCTTAAATAGACATTTATTAATGGAATTTAATTTCTAACTTTATAAAGTTATGTTTCTTAAAAAACTTTATAAAGTTATATATATTATGTTATTTTTTTATTTAATGAAACTTAATGTTGAACCTTGAGTGAAAATGACTTTCAGCAATTTAATAACCAAATTGATTTTTGAAACCTTAATATAGAATATAGATACTAAAGGTTTTAATTGTGTAACTTCAAATATCAGTCTTTCTCTGTCTTGGACCCTCTCGCTAAATATTTTAGCACAAAAAAAAAAACAATACGAGTCTTTTCTTAAATATAGATACGAGAACCCCCTGATATTCCTATTCGCACCTCCCACATCATCTTTCTCTACATTCTAGCTTTATAATGAATTTGTTTATACTTGTCCAAACTTAATTGCTTGCTCTTTTTTTAGATATGTGTATACTTTTATATAATATAAATATTATATTTTTTCTTTAACATAGGTTAATAAATTATATTAAAATTACAATTAACATTATTGAATTATTACAATTAAATTAATTATTAAAATTCAACACAATTAAACTATTTAATCTAAGATCAATGCTTTTACCGACCCAATAACTTATTCAATTTTAAAAACTTTAGTATATACAGATACCCATTAATACAAGTATGGATACTAAAATTATTAATCACGGAATTGAAACTAGTGTTATTAAAATCGACTCGTTCATTGAATTGGTTGAGGTAATAAGTTAGTAAGTCATTGGTCTAACTGATGGGCCAGTAATTGACCCGATTTAATCCGGTATATATTAAAAATTCAAAATTATATATGTATATATTATATATAAGTATATAACTAACATTATTTGAATAACAAAACTCAAAAATTCAAAATAACAATTGATAATAATCCAATTTTTTTAAAAAAATCAAAAAAAATAAAATGGGAACCAGGCTAGTCTGACTCGGTCGGGTTTGGCTGGATTTGACCAGATCAACTGCAGAATCGGTCCAATAGTGAAATCAGATCAGTTATGCTACCAGATCCTGATCCAACCGATTCGATCGGCCGGGTCGGACCGGACCGATTTTAATAACTCTATTTGAAACAGTCTTTTTCTAAAATATAGGTATAAATACCCTAATATCTTGTTCAAGGCTTTCACATTATCACCCCTGCATGCTAGGTTTACAATGAGTTTGTATACAACTTGTCCAAACATAATTGCTTGCTTTTTTGTTCATATTTATCATAAAGTCCTTAAATCAAATAGTGACGTGAATCCTTTTTTAACATGAAATAATCTTTATTAAGAATGGGTTTTGGAATTTGTAAAAACTAAAAAGTATCCATCTGACACGATCTAAATTTTAAACTTGATGACAAAGATAATAAATTTGACTGAAGTTTTTTCCTTAAATAAAATAGGCCATTACTTTTTACACAACTTTTGTTTGTAAACATGTCCTTTTTTTTTCCTTGTAAAATATTATTAAAAACATTTGTATATACGTAGTTGGATTCATCGTTCTAAAAGTAAATTCCAGAAATATTTTCTTTTACATAATTCCGGAAACTATTTTCTAAACGTGTGAACTCTGAAACTTATTTTCATATGAACATCAAAATGTATGTGCACATGGACTTGTACTTGCAGAAGGATTTATTGGCATTTATGTATTGCCTTTTCGTCGTTGTTTTCATATATGAACATCGACATCAAAATGTATGTGCCCATTGATTTGTCCTTGCAGAAGGATTTGAATGGGCAACGAATGTATTGCCTTTTCGTGTTATCAAGTTTATTTCCACGTGGTTTGCAATACTTAGGTGTTGTTCTTACATATCCTTATTTATAATGTCGTTGAAATAATTTTTAAAATTTAATTTTTGAAATAGATGAAATTTCAATACTTCCAAAATGTAATTTCCATCACTATTCTAAGGAATTTCCAGAACCTAAATTCTGAAATTGTAAAAAAATTATATACTTCCAAAAACTAAATTCCAAAACAATAAAATCGAAGTCTTGTATAAAGGCGTAACTAGAACTAGTTGAAAACAGTGGCTTAACTATTTTTTTTAACACTCCAGTTTTTAACTAAAAGTAAAAAAATAATTAAGCGATGCAAATAACTAGCATATTTAAGGAATTATCTTTTATAATAATCATCTTATCAGAGGCAGTTTTCAGGATTAGTTAAAGAATAAAATAATCAAAAAAAATGTGTACACAAAATATAGGTATTCCTTTTATTATTACTAGATGAAAAAGAGACATTTTGAGCCTCTATCTGTATTTTTAAATAAAAAAGAAAAAAGAAAAGTAGTTGAAGAATAGAATAACAACAGTTACATTTTGGACGTTTATGAAAAAATGAAAACAATTATATATATTGAAGGATAATTTAAAATAAGAAATATGTATACTAAAAGGGATAATTATCTTTATTAATAATTAATAATTATAGATTACTTCATAAAATTTGACAAAAAAACAAAAAGAGTGCTTAAAAGAGAGCTCTTGCTAAATACACCTCCATGTTTGCAAAGTAAACCCCCCTTTCTTCTCGTATTACCAATTATATCCTTTTAGTCCTATTTCTATACATCCCCACGACTATGTTCTTCCTTTAAACCACTTTTACACCTCTGTCTTTCATTGAACCCCCATTTTTGTTCTTGATCCCCATCTTTGCTCACAAGCTACTCGACCCCCTCATGTGTGTCACTCGCGAATTCACCGTCATCAGCAAGATCTACTGCCTCGATGATTGTATCGTCTTGGCAAAGATCTTCGACCTCACCGCAGGACCCTAGGAGGTTCGAGAGAAGTGGATGCACAACAACACCTCATCAAAGAAAGGTTTGGTGTGGGGCACGAGGTCTAGGAGGAGTTGAAGGTAGAGGTGAGCAACGGTAGGGATCAGGCTCAAAAACCCCAAATCACATAAAACTAACCACTACAAAATATGACCCATCTCTGATTCTTTAGCCTTCAAATTACGACAACTCAATTGAGTCAATTTCGAACGAGAATGGGTGAGTTTTGTCTAATTTTCCTTCTCGTTTGCAACTTTCATTTTGGGAGAAAGGACAGACGATGGTCGTCGTGGTTGAAGGGGAGACAGAGAATGTGAAGTGGGTTCTACTACAGGAATGGGTTCTAACATGGACGAGAGAAACCAATGTCCTGGCAATAGACATCTGAAACGAGGTGATGTGATGCTAGCAACAGTGTTTATGGTAGAGTTGCAAACTTGCAAGGAGCTGGGAAAGTACATGTAATTTGCTAGTTGAAGATATGAATTTCAGATTTTGAAGATTCAAGCATTAGACTTGGAGATCTTTAGTTACAAATTTTGTTTTGTTTATTTTTATTTAGCCATAAAAAGTACAGTATCAAGTGATTTTTTTCAAATTTCAAAATGTAGATCAGTATCAGGGAAGGGGACATTGAGGACATTTATTTTTACGATGCCATCACATCAGAATAAAAGGGTTTAATGGATAATAAGAGAAAAAATGGGGGTTTACGTAACAAACAGGGAGGTGTATTTAGCAAGGGCCATGAGAGGGTGCAAAAAATGGGCTAATAAAATACTTGGATAGGCCTGGCCCATGCCTACTTGGTTAGGTTTGTTCATGTTGCAAAGCTGGTGAGTTACCCTGCTCTCTGTATTGCTCTCTCTGTTTTATCACTCAACTGGAGAAGCATAACTGATGTCAAATTACACGCGCTCAGATTCTATTAGAGCATTATCTTCCTTAATATATTCTCCTTCAAAAGGTTAACATAAACAGACATTGCATTAGTATCAGTTGGAAAAAAGAAAGGGATGTTAACCCCTAAACAACATTAACATCCTTATATAATCATTACATAAACAATGTTGCATAATTGACCTCTAAGACTGCTGATGTACAGAACAAAATGACAAGTGGACGTGTAAAATACGGTTGCATTCGGGCCTCCCGCCCAAAATTATGATAGCTTGCATGAGCAGCCAGAAAATTTGACCTCAGTTACGTAATAAACTAATTGATATTTGATCAAATTTCTCTTAATTGAGAGTACATTCGATGAAAGTTTGAAAAAGATACTGAGATAAGTATCAGAAGGATCACTAACTACTAATATCTTAGATTGGCTGACCTTTGGGAACAATTTGATCTTTGAGCCACATGTAAATTGGAACCAACACAAACCATGTGGCTGCCAAGGCACCCAAAACAAAGCGCAGTACGAAAACAAAAGGATTAACGGGCTTTTCAACATCTTCTTCCTTTGGACCAAGCTGCAGCAAATTGTAGAAACCAAAGTCTATCAGCATATTTTATATGTTACTCCCTCTAGTGAAGCTACGATAAGGAAATATATTAATGCACTGCCATTTATCAAATTCAAGGGAATAATAATGTGAACTTTTTTAAAACAATTCACATATTCAATAAAACCTTAAATCCTGTGACAATATGATGAATAGAAACAATTTTGCAGTGAAGCAAGAAAACAGTGTTTGGCATAGGCAGCAGTAGAAATGTTGGTGCTTTATTGGAAACCAGACTCAACCAAAGTATTCACAGCATTCACTCAAAGAACCTAAAAGATGACAATCAGTTGAAACCCAGTACATTTGCTTCCCTATGTACAATAATTTTGTAAGCAAAAACTGTATTGTATTTTTGAACTTCAATTCATTCAAAGAATGAAAACCTTTACAAGTTGAAATGCAAGTGTGAAACTAGACCTAACCATGCATGTAAATCAAAATTGAAAGTAACCAGTAAAATCAACCTCATTACTTCGTTCATCATGCTCTGTAAAGTTATTTTGTTTTTACTTATAAATTTGGTTTATTGACACTTCTAAACAGTCAACCGTTTCCATGTTATACATCCTTTCCATACTAACAGTATACGACTGGTCATCATCAAGCACAAGCGCACAGCAGCCTAGGCAACTATCAAATATGTACATACTCATGGTACAAAAGAGACATTTTTTTACTATCACCTATACACTACAGCACATCATGAAATGAATTTTTATCTTCAATTTCAAGATACAATATTCATTTGGCAGACCTGTTAAAAAGACTCATTCTAACCACAGAAAGTAGTACTTTGTTCATAAGTCCTTGCAATATATACTTTAAAAACCATCACAATAGAGTTGCAATTACTTTGCAAGATTAAGCTATTCCTAATCGAATTTGGATCCTCTATTTTCCTCGAGACATTAAAGTTTCATTTAGAAAGACAAACAAGTTTGTGCCAGTGTCCAAAAATAAACTTGTACGTAAAGGGATCTAAATCATAAAAAAATGGGATATATTCAAATGTGCTCAAGTAATCAGGATTCAGGAAAAGATGGGGGTAACAAAGAATATCTCAAGTTCCTAAATATCACTAGTTGCCACATTCCCAAGATACAAATTCTAGTGTTAAATGTGTAATAGCTGTCAGTATGAGGTGTCCACACTGTTGTTAACTATCCAATTAGGTGTCAACTTTGTTCGTGTTCTGTAAATCATAAAATGGTGGGATGTATCATTGCAAAAACAGAAACACACCATCAAGGAGAGAGATAACTGATACGCCCACATAAAACCTGCCTATGATTCAAGTTAAAATAAAATAATAACATCCGCCAAATAAAACAAGGGAAAACAAACATACAACCAAATATAGATTGAGAAGCTGAGACGACAAATACCTGCAAAGGAGAATCTCCAGATGCAGGCTTAACACCGGTCACTGAACAACCCATAATCAAGCCATGTCGGCGAACACCACGGTACCATTTTGGGCCAATCCTTTTTAGTTGGACATCCTTAAACCCTGCCTTCTGAAACCACTCAATATACTCTTCCTCCTTGGGGAAAAGCATCCAAACATCTGCAAAGAAACGTGACAACCAAAATGTAGGGTAGACCGGACCAATTAGACATGCTTTGCCTCCAAGTTTCAAAACCCTGTAAGCTTCCTTGATGCCACGCTGTGGATCCGGCCAGTATTCAATACTGAGAAACAAAAGCACATCATAATCACCTACTTAAAGGCAACCCGTCGAGAAGCAAAGAATCATGTTTGGGATGTTGAAACTACAATATTTAGCTTCTTAAAATCACATCCGAAACATGGAAAATCACATCTGACATGTGCAATTAAACACACTATATACATCAATACACACATAAATAGCCAAAATGCAAAGTAACTACAAATTTATGTCACTGAATAAATTGAACACTTGAATAACAACAATGCAACTAAAACACAGCAATGCAAACTTGCCATCACATTCACACAATAACATCATCATCATGTAAGGAAAGATGAACAGCATAGAGTTGTACCTTCCCGCGGATACATATCTATCGGCATAATCGGTTCGAAAGGGGAGATCCTCGGCATCCCCTTCGATTATTTTGCATTCCTTGAGTGGTTCCTTCTGCTTGGCCTTAGCAAGCTGGTGGGGTGACTGATCAAGAATGGTGACATTTTTGGCATCCACATGCTTGACAATACCAAGAGTGGTGAAACCGGTGCCGCCGCCGACATCGACGACAATCATGTTCCTGTCATTGAGATCAGCGGGTTCAAGGGCATCATCCCTCATGTCCTCGGTCCAATGGCCAGGGTTAATGACATGGTCATACACAATTGAGAGAAACCTATAGAACCAAAACGCCTCTTTTTTGTGCTGAATGAACCTTGGCTGCGAGTTTGGCCTCGAAGCAGAGACACTACACTTGGGTACTACTACGCTCCTAAAGTTGGGAACTTTAGCACAAGTGGTGGCAACAAAACTCACTCTTGGAAAATTCTTACCGTGCAAATCTGAACCAGTGAAACCTAAGCCGTTTCCGGTTAGGGTTCTGAGGGTGAGCTTTTCAGTTCCACTGAGCATTACTGAAGCCATTGAATTGAATCAAACTACAAAAAAGCCAAAGATAAGATAGTTCAATTGAAGTGAAGTTTAACCCTAGAAGGAGAGTTGTTTTGTTATCCTGAAAAATGAAAAGGGAAAAGTGGTGAAGGAAAGGACGAAACAAAAGAGATGCAGGAACCACAACCTTGATTGAATGCCGTGGCGGTTGAATTTGGTGTCGTTCACAAAAATATATTAGAAATTGTGATTTATTTCTCACCACTCGCCTATTTTCCATCATTAGGAAACTGTGTTGGAGACTAGCTATACTGGTCATAGTTTGTCTTAAAATCCTCACAAAACATATTTTACAATATTATTTGTTATTTTAAATTTTGAAAGTTTAAAATTATTATAAATTGTATTATTTCTAAACTTATTAACTTCGTTTGTCACTATGGAAAAAAATGATAAGACGTTTTTAAGAATAATTGAATGAAAAATATCATATATTTTTTATATTTATTAAAATTATTTAGATTTAATTATATATTTTATTATCTAAGTTTTTTCGTGCATTCTGTTATCATATTTTTTAATTTTATACATTTTATCATCACATTGATAAGAAAATGATGTTTTACAAAAATTATGTCATTTTTTTATTTTTTTTAGAGATAAGTTATCATTGGTAAAATAAATAAAAAATAGAAAATATTATCATGTAATGCGTGAAAACAAAAATTGAGTAATCAAATTTACAAAATGAAGATAGTTGGATGATAAAATTTTTCATAAATCAATTATTTATTTGCTTAATGCAATAGGACATGTAATTTTTTAATGAAATTAGGTGTATTTTTACGCAATATAATTTACATCTTAAAATTAGATAGAGAGAAAATGTTCACTTGATTTGCTAAAAATTATAATAATAGATAAAAACAAATATTTTTATTTCACATTTAATTTTAAAAAAATATAAAACAACATAAGTTAATCAAATAAGAACATGAGAAAACTTAATTTTTCATTACTCAATTAAAACACACACACACACACTTTTGAATCACTTATTCGAATTAATTAGCGGTTAATTTCAACAACTTAATTATGTCATATATTTTTAATTCATATTACCTATTAGTTATAATAATTTTATTATATCATATATTTTTTAATAGACATTATCTAGTAACTACCTTATATGTATATATATATTATGTATTTCGAATTCACATAATATAAATATATAATAATAATAATAATAATAATATAAATTATATTTAAATAATTAATATTATGTGAATTCAAAATATTTATGTTGTAAAGCTCTTTCTTTCTGGGTTTTGAAGTTTAGAACTTACCAGCATTGGCCGTAGTTCTAGCAATGCAATTTCCCCCTCTTTAGAACCGTTATTTGTTCTTAATAAATTCACACGTCCTGACCATTTATACTGATAACACGGGTTTACTAGTGGAAAATTGAAACGAACAGCCAAGTTATAAATGATTACTTCTCAGTGATAATTAATAATTATAAATAATAAAATATGAAAATAATTACATAATTATATATTATATATAATAAAAATATATATATAAATATATAATTATATTATTAATAATTATACAAATATGTATAACCAGGAATGACATATTCAAATCCATTTTTTCCGATAATGAAAAATCCAATCCCGACTCCAGTCAAAAAGCAGATTTTTCTCATTAAAATTTGGGCAAGATCCAAACTACAAATTGGGTTTTCATTGTCATGCTTATATTGTAAATTTCAGATTTAATTATCGTATCAACCAATTTTAAATTCAGCAATGTTATTTGGTACGAAAGATTTGATGCACGAATGTCCACGTGGATGAATGACATTTTTAAAAATATATATTAATAAAAAAAATCAAGAGTGATTTGCTGCAAATCACACTCGTGTAGTTTTGACGAAAATTCATTCGTATTACTTAGCATTTTCGTTTTCAATTATTCAAAAAAAAAAAAATCGTGTATTTGTTGGGTTGTTGGCCATGCTGGCCTGGAGGGATGTTGGGAGGTGCAACCGCATTGAACCTTGTGACTAAAGGGCTCCGAAAAAGAAGAAAAAAAACTCCTTTAGTAAAAATTTCATTTTATTGGGTTTTTTTCAAAGCCTGAATTCTTAATTTTAAGTTACCGAGCATTAAAGTTAACAAAGTTTTAATCTTTTTAAAAAGAAATCTATTAAGATATAATACTTTGTATTTGTATGTATTTTTGATAGAGGAAATATTTTGCATATATTAAAATATATCATTTTAATAAAATTACATGTGTATTTTTTTTATGGAACATATGTTTATATTTTATAATAAATTTAAATATATTTTTGATATTTCAAATTAGGATCATTTTGGGTCTCCTTAATTTAAATTTACTTTTTTTTAGTCACTTTTTTTAATTTTGAAAAAAAAAACTCTTTTTAGTTCCTCCTTGTAAATTTTTTACAGTTTACATGTACAATTTGTGATAACTTTTTATCATAAGGACTAAAAAGTATGTTTTTTAAATTAAGGGGCTAAAAAAACAAACTTAGGCCTCATTTAGGATGCATGTGAGTGTTTGATTTTTTATTTTCAAATTCAATTTTCAAAACTTATTTAAACATGTATAATACTTGTATATGAATGATCTCTATCTATTATTTCATTCTGGGTTCATAAAATGTAGCACCGGACTATTCGTTGAATACTGTTCTTATGGGACAAAGTTAATCACACATGCAAATATAATAAATTAAAAATGCTTATACCTTTTCCTTTTGAATGTATTGTTCCAATTCATTATCTAGCGTTAAAAATCTGACATAAAAGGTGGCATCATCATAAATAATTAAGTGTATTTCTATTTTTCTCTACTTTATATACACATTGCAAAATTATATCTTGACTAAATATATCTGCTATATCCCATTTTTTAACGTTATATATGTTTAAAAAATATGGGATACTACTTACGGCAAAAAAATTTAAATAATACGTTTTAAATAAAAAATTACCAAAATATGGTCATTTGAAACTTATTTACGTTTGTATGGTAGTTAAACACGTCTCGGTAAAACGTGTTTAAACACGTCGTCCCTAGACGTGTTTAAACACGTCCATGTAGGACGTAACAAAGGCCACAATCACGCCCACCTAGGGCGTGTCCATGCTGCATTCACGTCACACGCAGACGTGACCTGGTCACCCGCTGGCTTCAGCCTCTGCACCCCATTTGTTGCACCCCATTTCCATCATTTGATACTTATAAAATAAGCACTAGAAGTATATAATGAATTCATGGAATCAACCAACTTATTTGAATGCTTATAAAAAAAACTAACTTATTTGAATACTCAAAAATATGCAATTTATGAAGAAAATTAGGGA
>PYAF01005253.1:2654489-2672420 GCA_007407185.1 Glycine tomentella | reverse complement strand
CCTACCAGTGAAAATTCGCAAAATCCACCTCAGTATATGATGTATCCACCACCCCCACACATGTGGTATATGCATCCTCCATCTAATGTAGAGTCACCTACCGGTGGTAGTTCTCAAAATCCACAATTTTGTAGTCAACCATCACTCCCCATTAATCCAAACACGTGTTATAGGCCTTCTTTATCCAATATTTCACCCCCTATGAATGAAGTTGAATCCGCAATCGATGTAGAAAATATTCTACTAGATGACGGTGACCACAATGATAGTGGAAAAAAATCACGTACAGCATTCTCGGTGGCAGAAGATGTGATTCTTGTCCGATCATGGCTCAATGTATCAAAGGATCCAATAATCGGTGTCGACCAAACATCAAAGCAATATTGGACAAGGATTAAAAATGCGTACAACAACGACGATGTGCGTGAAAGCGGGTTATTTTGTGAAAGAAGCTCGACTCAGTTGAAATCTCGGTGAAATAGGATCCACCCAGTCGTTCAAAAGTTTAATGCATGCTACAAACAAGCCGATAAACTTAGGAGAAGTGGAAGTTCAGAGAAGGATTGTATGACTAATGCTCATTTGATTTATTCGCAGGATACAGGTAAAAAATTTGAGGTTGAGCATGCTTGGTTGTTGTTGAAAGATCAACCTAAATTCGATGCAGAATTCATGTCAAATTCTTCAAAAAGAACAAAGGTTTCTGCAGATGGAAATTACTCATCATATTCTAACACAGATACACCCATTCAAACCGAAGAATATGATGAGCCATCGCCAGTGTCTCGCCCAATGGGACAAAAAACGGCAAAAAGAAAGAGCAAAGGAAAACAAGCTTCTAACAATATCGATTTATCTGGCATTGAAAGTGTAATGAATGAGAAGAATGCAAACACATTAAAACTTATTCAGTTAAAGGAGGCTCAAGAAAGGCGTATGCAAGAACAAGAACGGCGCATGGATTATGAAATCCTCATGAAGGACACATCCAAAATGTCGGAACAACGACCACTAAAAGTATTGCAAACATATTAGGAAGAAACTGTTTAATTAAAGTTTAACTAAATTTATGTAATATTTATTTTCGAGGTTTAGGTTTTTTATTTATTTCGATGTTATTATGTTTAATTATTTATTATTATGTAAAATTTTATTTTATATTATTACGCATTTCGTTTTATTTATTTTAATTTATATTTATGAAAATTGAAAAAATGTTAAGTTTTGTTAAAAAAATATAAATATGTGGATTTTTTTGAGTTCTTTGTGATTTCTTGCATTGGAGCAAAATATTGAGTGAGTTCCTTAGCTGTGACATGATGCTATGGAGACCACAAAAAGTGATGCGGGGTCCACAAAAATTTGCTTAAAAAACCCAAATGAGTTTCTTGCATTGGAGATGCGGAGATGCTGTAATATGTTTCCATTCCTATGACCTATATAATTTCGATTTCGATGAGTGCGCGGAGCACATGTAGAAAGAGAAAGGGCTTTTTTGAGTAATAGGATTATTATTAGTGAAAAGAAAGAAAACACTTAATAGGAGTTCCCTTTTTTCCCTGTAAATAAAAGGTGTGTTGTTATTATTATTATTGCATAGTGTTTGTTTTCAGATCTGTGTCGTATTATTAAGCAGAACAAGCAAGGGTGCAAGGTGGAGGTGTTTTTTTTGCTGGATGAGTGGTAGCTGACACTCACTTATGGCGTCTGAAACGGCGTCGTCGGCGGATGAAGAAACCGTTGCTGTTTCGGCTGCTGCGGGTGCAGGAGGAACTGATAAGAGAGGCAAACACCGGATTCTTGCCGAACTGAAGCGTCTCGACCAAGAATCCAAGTTTCTTCAGGTTACTTAACTAATCTTTTTTTCTTTCTGTTTTTAAAATGCTGCTTTCTGTTTTTAAATTTCTTCAATTTTTGCAATGTAGCAGAATTAGCAATTTCTTACTCTTTTTTGTATATAGTGTGCATGCGGATGTTTAGGTTTGATTTTAAAAAAATGGACTATTTAACGATATTTGTGTGTTAAGTGTAACAAAATATGATTTTTTTGGATTTTGGTTAACGTAGGAGCACCATTTTGATCTGGTTGCTTTCTCGCAATGCATGTTTGGCTTTACAGTTTTCCCTCCGCAATTTCCCCGTCTTTAGAACCGTAATTTGTTCTTAATAAATTCACACGTCTTGACCATTTATACTGATAAGTGATAACGCGGGTTTACTGGTGGAAAATTGAATCGAACAGCCAAGGTATAAGTGATTCTTCTTATTGACACAGACACTTCGACAAGGCTAATGTCTAAAATATAAGACACTGGAACACCGCATACACACACAAAACGAGACACTCTAATGAAATGAAATGAGTACATATAGCAAAATATTTAAATTGATGGTATATTCATCCTTTTAAACCTGCCTTCTATGGTTTTTCAAGTGTTTGACTTGTGTAAAGTTGTCCCCTTAAGTGTCCAAGCCAACAAAAAATCATTTTTAAATTGAAAACATTATAGCAAGTGTTGAACAGGAGTCAGGGTGTGTCGGTGTTGGAAACGTGTTTGATACGGTGACACTTCGAACAATAGAGGTGTTCGTGCTTCATAGCCAATTAGTCACAATTCCCTCCCTAGTTTGTTGGTTTTAAATTTTAAGTCATATGTGGACTAAATAGGACCAGTCCTTTAGAAGTTTTCGTGTTTAGATATTTTTTAAGCACATATAAGGAATTCTCCTGTTGGTTTTTTTTGTTCAATTTCATGTTTGATATAATATGTTTGCGAAGGACTATATATATTTGATGCTCCTCTCTTGGTTATTGTAGTGTAATAGCCATTTTCATTAATTTTTTGATGTTGAGAGAGAGAAATTTGGATCCTCTGTAACGACAGCTATCGAGTTCCTCTGTTAAACTTTTCTTAAGTAACAATGATGCATTTATTATTTACTTGGGAAAGAGTACGGGTATAGATGTTATTAAATTAGTTTCACAAATCAACCAGCTCCAGAGCTTTTATATGGTTTTCATTATTACTAAGGTGTATTGTTCTACTTAGTGTACAGGATATTTTGATGCTACAAAAATTTGTTGCCCTATTTGAAAGTATCTTCAATTGTCCATGGTATGCAGACCACTAATTGCATTGCAAATTGACAAAACAATTTGAGAGAGAAATTTGCAACCTCTGTGAATGGCAGCAATCCATTTCCTTTGTTAAACTGCTCATAAATAACAATACATTTGTTATTTACAAGGGAAAGAATACGGAATAGACATTATCAAATTAGTTTCACAAATCAACCAGTTCCAGAGATTTAATATGTTGTTCCTTATTCCTAAGGTGTGTATTTTTTACTTAGTATATTGCATACTTTGATGTCACAAAAATTTGTTGCCCTATATGAGATTATCTTCAATTGTCCACAGACCACTAATTCCATTGCATATTGACAAAACAGCATATGCTTCTAAGTTGAGTAGAACCCAATTTTGATGGATAATGCATTTATTTTCTGATAGATATGAAATGGACAGTTCATTCCAAGATGTGTCTTGAAAGTTCAAAAATATCTAGAGCCATATGAACTTTTTTTTCTTCTGAGAAATCTGAGCAGTTAATTGAAATTTCAGCTTCCTTCTTTTTGTTACCTTCAAAATTATAAGATGAGCAAAATTGTTGGAGGAAGAATTATTTTTCATGTGTTAGACTTTATGACTTCCTAGCAAACAAGAACAATAACAATAGCCTTATCCCATCAAGTGAGGTTGACTATATGGATCACACGTGACACGCAGCCATTTAACTTGGTAAAAAACCAAATTCTCAGGAATATTATTCACTTACAAAGAAGGCCACTGGAAGCACCAGTGATGACAGTAGATTGCATGGTTTTTAGTCTTCTGAAGAGGAGGAGGGGAAAGAGAGCAAGGACATTATTTGGAGGAAGTTGTTAAGAGATATTTCATGGTAAATATCTTTGAAGATTTGGTCTTTAATCAAGCTGAATGGTTTTGTGTGATCCATGTTGCCAAAACTTCACTTAGTTGGATAGGACCTTTTTTTTTTTTTTTGCAAGGCAAAAAATGTTCATATAATAAGTATAACACCAGATCAAAAAAAAAAAAAATTAAAAAATAAGTATAACACCAGATCAAAAAAAATTTAAAAAATAAGTATAACACCAGGTCTGGACCGAGACACAAGGAGTGATATGGGTACCTGCCTGGCAGCAGTTACATCAAAAAATAAGACACCACAAACCAACCTCAGACTATAGCAACACCTCTGCTAGCTTCACAAAATAAACAATCCCTTCCTATGATACCTATGAAAAACAGCCTTCCCAAAAATAATGCAAACTGTATTCAACAATATCCCTTCCCTGACTAATGAAACAGAAAGCTGAACATCAAACATGGTAATCCCAAAACCCAAACCAGCATAAAGCCATCTATATACTGAAAGAAGAAGAAAGCTTGAGAAAAATTTCATCTATTGGCAACCTGCTGTAGACAAATAATGGGCTCCATCCTCCACTCATGCAACGATACATGAAAATGGTTGGATCTTGATTGTTTTCTTTCTTGAACTCTTGTCCTTTTTCACAAGGCTAGAAAACCATGCAATTTACTCTCCCCACTCGAGCTTCTAATGGCCTTTTTTGCACATGTCTAAACCAAATTAATCAATTTTCTATCATCCATTCTTCAATAGTTGTCACACTAGTATTTCCTTGTATACAATTATTTTGTATCTTCGCTTTCTTGTGTGGCCATTCATCTATCTTAGTGTTGTCATTTCTATTACTCTCACTTTTTTCTTGTGTTATCCCTTTGAAGCCCAACATTCATTACTATATAGTATAGTTGGTTGTATAATAGTACAATAAAACTCCCATTTGAGCTTGGTTAGTACTTTGCAAATTTCAATTACAAATAACCCCCAATGCTTTTTTCATTGTAACCACCTAACTTGCATCTTGTGGGTGACATCTTCATTAATTTCCACATTGTTTTTTACTTAGAAACCTGTCGTGTGACATCTCCTATTTTTACCTTCAAAGCATTTTCCTTTTGTTTCTTGGTAAAATTGCAATGCTATACTCCGTCTTACTCCCACTAAAGCGAAAATCCTTTTATTCCAAAGTATGTCTCCAAAGCTTAAGTTTAGAGTTAACATCTTTCGATTCTAAAATTTGAACTATATCATCTGCAAGTAGCATGTATTCGGGGATAATCTTTTGCTGTGTCTCTGGTAAACACATCCCATATTTAATTAAATAAGGACAAAAGGCTACCCTTGTAGGAAAGTCAGTCTCTTCTCTTAGTTTTCACACTAATAGTTATCTCATCATACATGTTTTGTATATATAAGGCACAAGAACACCCTTCTTTTTCATAGCCTTTCACAATACTTCTCTTGGTACTCGATCATATACCTTTTCAGGTTAATAAAAACCATACGTGAGTCTCTTTCTTTACATAAAACTCAATTGATTCTTTGTAATCCCAATCTCTTCCCTTTATCTATGCTCAACAATCTTTTCTCTTAATTCCATATTGCTCCTATTACATCCTATCAAAAATGCTTATAATTTAGTCATTTAGGGTCTGTTTGGTTTAACAATTTTTTTTTTTCATTTTTTAATTTCACAAATAATTACAAAAAGAATACCACTTTATTTTATTGTTTCCTATTCTCAAATGTTTGTACAAAAAAAATAAGAAAAGCTTTTTACTGTTTCCTATGAAAATTTTTGAACACGGGAAACAAAGTTGAAATAATGTAGAAGTTTGTAATTATTTGTGAAAACAAATCTTTTCTTACACCAAACAAGCCCTTGGTTCCAACAAATTTGTTCTTGTTGTATGCGTGTTACAGTTAGATGAATGTTTAAGAAAAAGGGTTATATTGCTTTGTTTTTCTACCATTTTACAAAGCTGTGTGTTTTCTTTTAGTGTTAGCCAATAGTTAGCTGCTTTGGAAAATCAATTATCTCCCTTGCTGTATTTCCTGCATTTTTCATTTCATTTGTATTCATTCTCTTTACAGGAAGAATTTGAAGAGCTTGAGAAAACTGAAAATGTGTCGACCATATGCACAGAGTAAGTACTGTTTCATTAGTTGTTTGTCATCTCTGTGGAAGATGAAATGAGAATATCCTGACAAATGGCTCATGGGAGATATTAAATTTTATAAATCTGAAACAGACCTTTTGGATTTGCCCAGTCAGCAAGATGAATATTGGTGTTTCTCTGTTGATGTACCTTTTTGTCAACTTGGGGGCTGAATAAACCCTGCATGGTTTTTTCGTAGCTTTGCCAAAAAGTTTATCTTATTAGTCGTTTGCTACAATATGCTATGAGGTCTAAACAATTTCACTTGACGTAGTGCAGATTGCTACAAAACATAGAAACTAGGCCTGATCCATTACTCCCAGAGTAAGTGGCTATTACCTACATCTTTTACTTTGAATTTCATTTTGCTTGTAGACTTATAACTTGTAAGTGAAGTGAGTACTCATCAGTTTTCTCTACTAACAGAGTCCATGGACCTGTAAATCTCTTATGGGATAGATGGTTTGAAGGGCCTCAAGATCCACAAGCATGTAGATGTTGGATACTTTGATTTGAAGCTGTGTCAATTGCCTTGCGTTGCAAATAGGATGCCACATATAACTGCATTAAAGTGACTCTGGAGCTGAAGAAAATGTTTGAAGACATGTTATACCACGCACACTAATTCTATAATGGATCCTTGCTTTTATTACATTAAATTCTGATCCGAATACTGTTTATGTGTAATCACATTCATATACGGCATTCAACTGAGAAGTATCATTATTTGTGCTTGTAATCCCAATCCAACTGTTAATTCACCTGACCTTGGTGGTAACTCTCGTGTGCACGAGACATTAGAGACATTTTAGCATCATTCAGCCATGAAGGTGGTGGCTTTTGGAAAGGCCTTTACAAATTACAATGCAATGGTTTGACGAGTCATCAACTAGTCCTGAATGATAGCGAGATTTTTTGGGCAGAGACCTCTTGGGGTTGGGAGAGCAAAGAAAGCTCATAATCCCTCATTTGAGTCATTTCACAATTAAATGTTCTGATAAGATTTTGTAATCATGTTACTTCTAAGCCTTCGTAAGTTTTGGTGTTTTATTTAACAAGCCATTACTTTGTGTGTGCCCTTGTCCCTCTCGTATTTTGCCCTTCCACTAAATTGCTTTCAGCTGCTATTGTATTTAACCTTTTAATTCCTTTCATGCACAACACAAACACTTGTAGTTGTAGCTGTTCTATTGCCTAATAATTATGAATGTCCACCTCTTGTTTCAGCTAAAACCTGGTTTGTTGCTCATGCATAGCAGAGTAAATACAATTAAGAAAGGTGAATGAAAACAAGTAAACAAATTCAAAGGGCCTAGTGCCCTAGTGACCTACTACTTATCAGCCTTTTTGACTAAAGAGGGCCTTGGTCTAAGCAGAAATTGTCTGTGTGCAACCTTGGGATACACTCTATTGTTATCATGCCAATGGCAGATAATGGCATACACATCCACATCATGTGATCGGGCAATAGAGGCGATGTGAATGAATGTTGCAGCAGCAAGAAGTTGAGGCATGGTGACATCAGGTGATGGACATGGGTTCTAAGACAAATAGTAGCAACTAAATTGGACATATAGTCAATGATAGTGCGAGTAATAGTGCTTAACAGTGGACACATAATTTTGTTGGATAAAAAAAAGACATTGTCTGTTCTCCATTTTTAAATTGTTGCATACTTGTGTTGTCTAAAACTAGCAATAAGATTTTGCTCGCAAAGTAATCTAGAAAGGGATTCATTTCACTTTATTGTCTGCTGGAGAATTGTACATGTTTGGGGAAAGTTTGTGCATGTGATGGTTCCAAAATCTCTCATCCTCTATTTCTTATAAAATACTATTTTTTTTTTTTTTTTTTACATTCTCAAATGTAAACTTTATTACAGTTCCAATCAACATCAAGCTCTAGCCAGCAAGTCGGTTCTATAATTTGATACTGCCTAAACTATTGTTGTGTTTTGTCTTTTCCAATTATGAGTTTATATATAGGATTAATTGACAACGTCATGAATTTAGTGAAACATATTAAGAAATTAGTTGAAAATTGTTAGATTTTAACTTAAAATCAATTAACATCCCCCCCGACAAATATTTATTAGAACATTGAGCCTATTAAATGAGTTATAGGCTCTAATGGCATGTTAGAAATTGGACTATAAATCTAACTTAATCTTAAAAAATTGGTTAGCTAAGTAAAGATTATGCTCCACTTATATATTATATTTTAACATTATTTTTAGTCAACGTGAAACTTCAACATATCTTCCTTTTGTTCATGGATATCCACCACAATGTGGGACTTCAAACACACCCCTCTACTTAGGTGTGACCACAATTAAGATAATTTCCTTCCCTCTCACGCTCAAAGTTATCTGGCTTGTAACGTGATAAATACAGGAGATCCATCAATAGGTCTAAGAGGCCCATCTTGGCACTATCTTTAAGTTTGATGTGTGGCCTATTAGTTCTTACTACCATACCACAATGTGCATACATGAAGTGACAAAGAACGATTTTAAGTTAATCAGAAGTTTCAAGGTCAGAGTCCATAAAATACAATTGGGTTGAAAAATCAAAAGAATTTTACGACTCAAAATAAGTCCTGCTTGCCTCAATTCAAATTATGTCTATACATGTTTGGACAGCAGTGATCCTAAATCAAAATTAAGTCCCAGTTTCTTGAAGTGGTTAATCTGCTGCATTTAACATGCTAAAATTCAGCATTTATGCTGTATCTAGAAGCAGATAGAAATGTGATATTTGTGAACAAAAGGGCAAGCTAATTGAGCAATAATTGTAGGGTGCATAGTCTGCAAAGAGAAAGAACAGGAGTCAATGTTTTCTGGCGGCATCATCACTCGCTTGTCCTTGGATTGGAGCTAAACAAAAACAAGTATTGCGTTCTTATTCTCGATTCTGATCAATTATCGCCTGCAGACAAATAAATAAAGTTGTAGTGGCCGGCATGCCCGCCACCTAATTAGCATTCAAATTCCCCATATAAATCCAAACCTTTTACTCCATTTTCTACAAGGATTAGTTGGACTCTAGTCTCTATCTTGTTTTAAAATCACTATTAATTTAACTCTTAAAGCCCTGCCAGCTAGTGATATTTCTTTAAGTGGCACTTTTTAGAAGAAAATAAAATAAAATTTAGTCACTTCATAAATTTAATTTGACTTTTATTAAACATTTTAAATACGATTATTTATTATATATTTTAATTCTTGTACATCAATGTTAAACAACACGAAAACAAACGAAGGTAATATTAATTTCTGTTTTTAAATACTGAGAATAAAATAAATGTGAATTCGAGTCATACTAATATTTAATATATCATCATTAAAAGTATGAATATGTATTTTTTTATCAGTAGGAATTCAACATAATATTAGAAAGATTAAAACACTCATGTATCATGCTCAAATCAATTGAATTAGACTTTGTTAGTAGTATGAGTATGTATTTTTATAAATGATTTGAGTTCAAGTATAAATATATAATTGTATTAAATAATTTGAAAGAAAATTTTATGGGTAATAATAGTCTAATTCGAGTAGGATGTCTTCACGAAAAATACTTTGTGTAACTCCTGCCACTAACTTATGTGTCACTGGCAAATATTTTCAACGGTGAAGCTTGGCCACCAGGGGCTGCAAATGGCAATTGCAGATGCAATCTTACCAATTTTTGTTAGACAATAGCTTGTTTGCGTTTCTTTGTATTTTATTATTGTATAACAACAAAATACAGATGAGAATTAATAAGCCATTGGTACAAGAAACATGGACCATAAAGAGACCGTTGCATCATCGTCAAAGTAAAAAAAAAAAATGGCATTCTGAACTCACAAGAATTTAGGAATAAAAATTCATAGAAAACTTCAATTGATGATTATAGTAAGGGGGGGAGTCCTTGACCACAATCACGAGTCTTTGTATGAGTATGGACTATGGAGTGTGCATGAAGCATATGTAACCATGTTTTGAATCCTCCAATGAAGTGCCCCCAAAGTTAGCAAAGAGAATGGTGTGGTAGCATCAAGCATGTGAGAATGGCTACTATCGATGAGAAAGAGCACTGCATTTGGCAAATTGGTACGCGTCCCAAGCAAAATTAAGATGATGGAGACATCCCCCCCCTCTCACTAACCATATTTTATGCGAACACATCATAATCTAAATCTTATCTCACATATTGTACTCACCAAAAGGACCGTTATACATCATTTTCTTTTCCCTTTCCCCCAATCGCTTTCACTTTGTCTTCCCCCATTTGCTTAATAAATTAAGAGTGTTTCTATATCTACATATTTTTAATGCACCAACTACTTGGAACAACGAGCCAAGCATACATATATTTACATATAACAACCCTCTCCCCTAGTATTAAATCCTTCATGTTATTGGCTAGTTGCCTTTCGTTCAAGGAAAACTAGAATAATAAACACATGTCGAGGTGTCCTGGACTGGATAGAGACTTGTTTAGATTATTATATATATCATATCATATACTAGTAGTAGTAATTAAATCAAATTCTATTCCATTACTATCTTATACCTAAACCCTATAATATATGTGACCTCATTCGCAGCATAGGACTGACCTCTGTTCTGTGCTAGCTGCAATATTTTCTTTTTCTTCTTGATGAATGAATCAGTGGTCTACCCAACTAGCTAGACTAATCATCACATTCGCTTATAGCTATCTATGTTATTAAAACACACACAACCATTATTGATTTAAACAAGTTACACGATTTTACTACAGTGTAACCTTTCTTAATGTATCTTTTTTTTTTATCATTTCCTTAACTGTACGGATTTTTCTAACTTGGTAAAGTGTAATATGGTCATACAGACTGTTAGAAAATTATATGTAAGAACAAGATCTAGCAGAAGACCCAAAAACTGTTCCCCCCGCATCTCATGTGCTATAGATTCATATTTTCTTCTTTTCGTCACTCATCATCTTCTTTTGGACTTGGGATCTTTAATTTCCCGTTTTTAGGTAAGAAATAAACAGAAAAGCAAATGCATGTGAATGTTAGGAGACTGCTCTCTCTTTTTGGGATATAAAAAATAAATTTGACCCTTGTTTTAGATTAGGTCGTGCTTATATTCCTATATATGTCTTACAGCAGTCAGAACATCTGTAGGGTAATTGTAGAATCAAATTCAACGCGAAAAAAAATAACTAATCTTCCTCGATCCACTAGATGACAAGGGTGCCATGTACTCTTGCACATGAACACCTTCAAAAACTTTCTTTTCCACTCTTACATTATAACATGGTTAGAGATTTACATAGTCTTTCACCTTAATTATTACACAAAATAACTCTCGTTGTGTTGTGGATTCTCTGATCTGACTTTATATATACATACTAGTACTTGATTTGAATATCAAAAGACATTTCAGAAATTAAATAATTTTAAAGTAAGTAAAGTGAAATGGTATAATTTAAAATATGCTATAATCTTAACCAATTAAAAAATAAAGGATAAATATATCTTTGTTAATTCATTTTATAAAAAAAAAAGTCTAGTCAAATTGAATAATAAAGAAAGATATAATATTGCATGAATTGAAAGCCCCACAACGGATATTAATTTCATACAATGAAGTAGAATGAATATAATTAAACTATTTTTACAAAAGAATCAAAGACATAAGAATTAAGTTCAGTCACTTAAACTAGATCTCTTGATAATTAAACTGTTTTAAGTTCTTTAAAAATAATATAAATAATTTTATAAAAAAAAGTTATATCTTAGCATCAAGTTAATGTATAGTTAAGCAGGGATTGGATTGGGTGGAATTAATATTTAAGAAAGTGTAGAAAAGAAATAGTCCTATAATACCCCTGAAGGTCAAAGGCAGGGTTGCAAAAGAGGGTGTGTCTTGATGGAAGTAACATGGGTAATGGAATTGGATAGGAAAAGGGGAAAAAACAAAAGGTGCAGTGGGTGTTATACCCGAATACAAGGAACAAATATGGCGAAGCATATATAGATACATTATACATAAAAGAAACAGAGAATCCATGTGGGTGGGGAGGGAATAGCAGTGTTCGAAGTGGTCCAAGTTAAGTACTGAACCCAAGATAGAGGGAGGAATCACCTTCATCATTCATTCGCCATTCCTATATCCGCTTCTTCTTTTTTCTTTCTGCCAATCACCTTATTTCTACAATAATATATCATCACCACAAACAAAACACCTTGTCTACGCCATATAAATTTTCATGCTTCAACCACATATATGATATATCCCCTCCCTTCAAATTTATTAACACATGTAGTAGTACCATTAATAAAACTAACTAACCCACTCGCTACCTCTTACATGCATGTTCCTTAAACAAAATTGAAACTACTACTGTATTAACCCATTTTTAACATTTTTTTATTAAAATGAATTATACTGACACTATAAAATTTTGTGAGATTGCACAATTTTTTTATTTTCATATAAATTCTTTTTAATTATTTAAAAATATTACACTAATATTACTTATACATTATTAAACCCTTTAATTATTTTAAAAAAAAAAACATTACACCTTACGTACCTATTAGGGAGTAGCTATAAATGTTAAAAAGAAAGGAGGAATTTGTGTAATCTAACAAAATGTCAGGGTTTCATTGTAATCTTTTTATTTTATTAGCTAAAAATTATAAGTGAAGTTAAAAGTTTTATTTTTTCTATTTTTTAATACGTGAAATGATAATAAAAGATATATTACAAAATATCCAATATGTTGTTAGTTTGAGTAAAATTAGACTTCAAGCCTTTAAGTAACATGTTAGATTTCTTGATAAAAATTAATTATAAATAAATTTGATGAATATTATTCACAAATATATCATAACAAAATTAATATTAAAAAAGGTGTGAGTGGCATTTCTCAAGATTGAAATGCTAGTTTTAGGCACTTCATGACATGGTTAAATCCCTCGCACGTAAGCTTAGAAAATGTTTTTTTAATGATAAACAAAACTTTAGAAATTACTATGAAAAACTAACACTTTAACTTTTAGTTGATTTCTCATTTTATTCTTATTAGTTAATTTATATACAAAACTAAATATATTGAATAATTTTATACCATTTTCATAACTTTACTATATAATAAATGATTCTTTTAAACAGTTAAAATGAAATAAATTATCTTAAAATTACTTTTCACATGATACGTGCAGATATAAATAAAACTTATTTCATGTAATTAATTGGAAAAATAAAATATTATATCTATAATCAATTATTAAAATAATATATTTTTCGCAACTAATCTAACATACACTAATTTGACTAATTATAAAACTTTTTTAAACGTAATAAAATTGTTTGATGAAGGAATTTATATTTGTAATATAAAAAATGTCATATGTTTAACCAAAATAGTGTAAGTGTGAGTCATGTTTATATAAAGCTCGTGAAACAATATATAGGTCCTTCTAAAATGAGCTCAAGTGATAGAATAAAAAATAATTAAATTATATTAATCCAATCTCATATAATGGAGAAGGAATAAGAGATATAAAATTAGGGAATTAAAGGGTTATTTAGTTTGAAAAATATTCTCTATCTTCTAATATTTTATATGATAAATAGTAACAAAAATACTGATTTCTGTTTTCATTTTTTCTTATATAAACTTAAAAAATATAGAAAATAAAGTGAAAATACAAAAAAGAATAATTTCAAAAATCAAATAACCCCTTATAATTAATCACTGTATTGAGTGATTTATAATAAGCAAAAATGATTGACCAAATAAATAGGTAGAATAAGAAGATCCTCTCAATCAACAACTTAAAAATGGTTGCAAAATTTTTGTGAGAAACTTAGTTAACAACATATCACAAATAAGGTCTATACAGAAGGTTAACTTTTGACAGATATTTTTATTTCTCTTCCTTTAAAATACAACTTGTTTCTTTTAAAACTTCCGAAAAAGTCACAAAATATGCAGCATGAACTAATGTTTAGCTTCGTTGAATAGGTATCATTTAGGAGAGCAGAAAGAAATGAAAACAAATGAAATTGAGATAAATTTTTTGAATTAAAGTAAAATATAAATGTATATATGAATCTATACCAAATTGTACAACTTTCTTTTCATTTTTGCACAACTCAACGCTGCCATAATGGTTAAAATTTGTCTTTGAACATGATTTTGAATCTCAAACAATAATTTACTCATGAAAATAAATTATTTGAAGTAATTTATGAAAAATGTGTTACTGAAATAAAATCAAATAAGCTTAAACAACGGTAAAATGAAATTACCTTTTTATTAACTAAAATAATAATTTACAAATTATAATCCAAATGCAGTCTTATATTTAGTTATTTCCTCCGTCTTTAATTATAAGATTTAAAAAAAATTATTTATCCTTTTTATAAGATATTTTCTTAATTTTTAGATGTATTAATTATTCTTTTTCTTACATATTCTTATTTATTTATTTTCTTTTTAAACATTAATGAGAAACAAGTAAGTGAATAGAGAAAAAATAAAAAAGATAATTTTAAAATAATAATATAAATAATTAACAAATTTAATACCATAACTATTTTTTAACAAATATGAATTAATTGAAAGGATTTAGGGAGGGATGGAGTAATTACATGTCAATTTTGGTGCCAAAAATAGTGGCATTGGATGAAGAGGAAAGTGAAATGCAGGGAAAGCCATGTTATGATATTAAGAAATGTGTGCTGTGCAGTGGGAAGAAGAGGGTCTGAAATAGAACATGGGAGTTTCAGGATTGGGAACTGAGCTCTCTTATCAGTTACCACATTCATATAACCATGAAATGGGAAATTGAGGATGATGGGGACCGCTCAATTTCCTTCACTTCCTCTTCTTTTTATTTTTCTACTTTTTAATCTCTTTTGCCCTTTTTGTGCTTAGCAATGTAATACTCCAGTACCAGATATTTTTTTACCACCACGCGAGGGCATCACTTTGGCTAAAACAGACTTGCATGTGTTAAGTTAAAAGAGTCACGCGTATCATTGCAGTGTAACTGTGAGTCTGTGACTCCAATTTTGCATGTGTTTATATCAAGTCAGATAAAATGGTCTTTGAATCAGGTTTCTGTTATTGGGAATACTTGAAAATTGAAATGAATGTGCTTTTGAAAAGTGAAGGAAAAGAGATTGCTGCCTTTATTTTCATAATGTGCACATAAGTTAGTTATATTTTAGATGGGTAAATAGTAAATATTTTCTAGTGTGATTCCGTTATAAATTGATTAATGAAAAAAATATATATCTAGTCTATGGATGTAGAAAAAATATATTAAACTAATTCTCATTATATTTATGAGATTATTTTGTCATTAAATTTTAATGTTCAAATACCAATTTCATAATAATATATATCTTTTAAAAATCAATTTGACGTTAAATTAATGTATCACAATTTTTATATATTCAAAAATTAAATTAATTTTTTATTTTTCAATGAATAAATTTATTAAGGTCTCGTACTTTAAAAAACTAATTTGATTATTTACCTTATTTTTTGAATGAGTAGTATTTTAATAAGTTATAACTTTGATGAGATTTATATGATTTAAAATAAGAAAAAGGGAAAGATAATGATGCAAGCATGTTTGCAGAAACGAAAGTGTAATTTAGTGTTATGTTACTGTGAACCATAAATGTAACCAATAAGGGTTCAGCTGTGAAAGATAGGCGGAACTTATATAGAGTCACATGGATCAATCAGAAGAGAGCCAACAAGACAAAGCACATGGGATGGCAGCTTGACCGCATTTGTGATCATAAATCACACTACGTATAAATAATAATAAGTATTTAGTATTATACACCACTTTCAGTTATCTCTATGAATATTTTAAGACCCTCTATATGTATATAACTGAATAAAGGATCTAGTTCTTCCTTTCAAGGAATTAATACCTATGTGCACAATGGTTGCTTATTCCACTAACCGCGCGAGTACGGGTTTGGTGGAAAAGGTCCTATACGAAGGAAGAGCTTTAAACTATCAACTATCAAGACATAAACACTACACTCACCTATCCCCATCACCTTTTAACTCTTTAAATATAAAGTCTGTTTTAGATACAAAATTAAAAATATTTTTGAGAACTTCTCTATTTAAAAAAATATTATATTTTTAACAAAAAAACTCTTAAAAATATTTCTGACTTATATCCAAACAATCCATATTTTTCACAAAACAAAATTCGTTCATTATATGACAACGACCAACATTTGTAAATTTGAATTGATAAATACATATTATTACTAGCATTTAGCACGGCACGCTATGTTCAGAATTTTTAATATTTTTATATTCCCTTTTTATGCAAACAACGACCAACATCTCTAAATTTGAATTGATAAATACTGCATATGTATAAAAACTGGAGTGAATACATGCAGATCTAACCTAATTTTGCTTTCCTCAATCAACTCAAATACAACCTTTCGACAGCAAGCAAGATCATAGGTGCTCAAATTGAGGACTTAGTATCTCGTGCTTTGTATATAGGTTTGCCAAATATTATTGGTGTGCGGAATTTGCTCGTTCCCAAACAAGAATCCTATTTGCATAGCCAGTTGCCATTTTGCTCATAAATTAATGTCACTGCGCGATTTCTCATGGATCCACTCATTGTAGCAGAATACATCAATTGCATTATTTGTTAAGAGAGATAAATTCTTTTCTGAATATAATTATTTATTTAATCTCTATACATGCACAATTTTATGTTTTAGTATTTATATATACTTAAAGCTTTAAAAAAAGTATTTATACTAAAAATGTACTCATTTTAGTCTTTACAAATATAATTTTCAATTCATTTCAATCTCGGATTATTCAAAATTGTAAAAACTAAAACACATTAAAAAGTATATATACAATAACTAAAACAAGTTGAAAAGTCTACCTGTAAGAAATAAAGCAACTAATTTGTATTGTACAAATAGAAGGATCAGATGTATAATTAAAGTTTCTTTTCTGAACTTTTTTTTTTATCGATATTTCGTGGATTGCATGCATATTATCTAATTGACCTTGCATAAAATAAAATTTTATTGCCATCGATACACCCGCAAATAAAATTGACAATTGTTTAGATAACATAAACATCTTATTGATTGGAGAAGCAAGCATGCATATCATGTAGTATAAATTAATTTAAACATCTCAAGTAGACATATATAGCTTCCATTCTTAGTGCCGGTAGATGCAAGATATTAAGAACTATGATAACAAGGTATCATTAATTAAGGAAATCCCCCAACAAGATATTAATTAAGGAGATAGAAGCTGAAACCCTCCAAAAATGGATGCTAGTTAGATGTGAACTTAAATCCCTGCTCTAAAATCATAACAAACAAATTGAAAACTCATTACTTACACAATTAAGCTCATGAGCTGCCGATCTAGGAATGCAAGTCAGGCCTGCATTATTGAACTTATTTTCTTCAAAATTTTGGACTTGGGTACAAGACTACTCAATTGATCAGTCTCCATTCTTCAGTTCAGAACATAATAATTATTATTATTTTCAGAAATAAAATAAAATTTTAAGGAACAGCATCAGGATTTGAACTTGTTGGGTCGGTAACCCCATCTATTTGCGGAAGCGGAGTAAATCTGTGAGGAGATGGGAAAATATAGAAGCAGAATAATATCACCCAGAGAACACAAAACGATTTTAACGTGGAAAACCTCCTCAATGTGAAGAGTAAAACCACGGGACACTAGTCCAGAAAAACATCCACTATGAAAGTAGGATTACAAAGCTCTCTAGTAAGACTAGAG
>PYAF01005253.1:2630705-2647773 GCA_007407185.1 Glycine tomentella | reverse complement strand
CTTTCAACAAATGGTTAATATGTTCTAAACTAAAACGTGTAATATAAGGAATTTTTTCAATTCTTTGAATTTGGAAATACATTTTGGTTAAGTATGTATACATATAAACCAACGTAAATATATATAAACATGGAAAATATATAATTATAATAAATATGAAAAATTTACTTATGTATAAATGAATAAATATATAAACAAGATTTGAAATAATTATTGGACATATTTTTTTTATAGAATCATTATTGTAAGAATGATTACAAATATTCATACTAGTGACATTGTGACATACATTATTTTTTTTATTTACAACATATATAATTTGAGATAATATAGCAAATCAATGAATGATTTCATTTAATGATCTAATATTAACGTGAATAGTAGAAAGAAATTAATTTCAGATTGCAAGCCATCAACAGCCTTTATCCAATGCATAAGCCATTTTAAGAACAATATTTACATTCAGCTTTCTATAGTTTTATCATTAAAATATAAAATTAAATATCATGTGAAATTTAAAAAATGAAATATTATAATAAAAATATTACCGAATTTAAAATTATTCACAAATTATTAATATTATTATTGTTGTTATTATTATTATTATTTAGTGAAGTTCAAAAATTCACTGTTTAATGTCAGCAACAAAATTATAATTTTGTTTGTAATTAAGTTGATAAATAGTTAAATATTAATGAGGTTGAAGAGGAGTAGGGGTGTTCGCGTGTGTCACCCGTAAACCCAAACCGATCCAAATAATTTGGGTTGGATCATTTATATATTTGGGTCAAAACTGAACCGAATCGATCAAAACCGTTCATGTACGGGTTGGGTCACGGGTTTAGATTTACAGATCCGTTAATCTGATGACCCGATCCGTGAACCCGTAATAATAATATAAATTTTATTATTTATATATATAGATATATATATATATATATATATATTAAAAATTAAAAAAATAATTTGACAATAAAAAAAAATATGATATTGTAAATGTTTAAGATTGCATTCAAAAATAAGATAAAATATTTTTTAATATTGCATTAAAAAAAGGATAGAATATTTTTAAGATTGCATTGCATAATATAATAAAATATCTTTAAGATTGCATTGGATAATATGATAGAATATATTTAGGATTGCATTCAAAAATTGGTTAAAATCATATCTTTAAATTAGTATAAATAGAAACATATTTTGGTGTTCATGTATGCATTCCATTCCAAATAATATTAGAGAGTTTATGTTTGCATCATTGAGAGAATTGTTGTGAGATCATATAGAAGCGTTTGACAAGTTTGATTCTTCAACTCTCAATCAGGATTTAAAGGTACCTACTTGCTTAAGGAATATAAGCGTAAATGTAACTATTTTATTGTATTTTTCTTTTTGACTTTGGAAAAGGTCGCGGCTAGGAACTAGGATACCAATTTTGTCTCTGTTCTTGATGAATTAAGACATGCGACTTCTGGCTGGGAAACTAGGATACCAGTCTGGTTGGGAAACAAGGATATCAGTCTATCTCTATTATTGGTGAATTGAGACTAGAGCTTTTTGTTGGGAAATAAGGATGTCAGCTGGGATAATTGTTGTGTAAGGGTAGACTGGGAAACTAGGATACTAGGAACTCTTGTACACAAAATTATCATAGTGGAGTTATCCATTGGATTAATTATCCAATTTGGAAGTCGTGATTTTTTTACCCAATTGGGTTTTCCACATTAAATTGATTATGTCTTCTTTATCTCTTATTTCTATATTATTGCTTCTGCTATTCAATGAACAAGGTCCATGTTACTTCACTTATATTTTTTTTATATTGTGGATAGGTTCTTTAGAATTTGAAAATGAGACAATTGGAAAAGAAAAGTGGTATAGAAAGTGTTAATGATTCATCTCCAATTCTACCAATTAGCACTCCCTCTCCATGTCATACTCAAAGTCCATCCCAGCAAGGGACAAAAGTTTTTTCACAACCACAAGGACATGAAACTCCACCACAACAAGGGCAAGGACAATAATTTGAATCTGCACAAGTAGAGGTAAGGAAAAAAAATCTGCTAGACCCCCTTCTAATGTTTGGGAACATTTTACTAAGAAGGAAGATGGTAGGGCCTAGATCTACTAAGCAAAATGTTAATGACTTGCAAGTTGAAATAAATGAAGCGGAAAAGATTGAATCAGGTGTATAATCATTAATTTCTTATTTCATTTTTATATTTGTATAAAATATCAATTAATTTTTGTGCTAACGGGGTTGTGTTTAAATTTTTAGAATTGTTTGATTTGGCTTTAAATACTGCTAATATTGGATCTCCAAGTGTTGAAACTGCAAGTGCTGGAACTTCTTAATGTATTACTTTTAGGTATATTGTTATTTGTTTCACCTTTTTTTTTTCATATATTGTTTACCATGTTTATAATATTAATGAATCATATTTTGTTTATTTGTTTGTTTCAGCAAATATGGTTGCAACAAAATAGGTTATAACAAAGATTGGTTTGGAAGATTCAGTTGTGATTCAGACTATTATAGTAAAAATTGTTCACAAATCTATTTTATAATATTATGTTGATGGTATTAAATGAATCAATTTTACTACTTTCATACATTTGATAATATTGTGTTAATTGTATGAGATATTTAAAAGAATCGTGATATAAAATAGTAGTTCTAAAAAAAATTTAAATAGGTATCCCGGTGATCCGAATCGAACCGAACTGTTCATGAATGGGTTGGGTTGGGTTGGATTTCAATTTTTTTTCTTCTAAAAATCGAACTGAACCGAACCGATCAAATTTGATTGGATTAGATCCTAAATTTGACCAAAACCAATCCGAACCGACCCGCGAACACCCTAAACAAGAGCGGATGTCCGAATGTTAAAATAAGCCAGAGGACACGGTAGTCATTTTGGATAAATTGGAAGGACAAAAATAACCTTTGGGCCCTGTTCGTTGGCGTTTAATTGTGGCGACCCCGTTTTATAGAGCAGAAAAAGCGGGAGGGAGGGAGGGAGCGAGTGTGTGATAAAATCCCATATCATGAGATCGAGAGTGAGCAAGACAGAGTGAAAATGGAAGAGGTTTCAGTTTCACAATCAACACAAACCCAAAGAATCACAGAGTGACCCAACCCCAAAACAGATTAAAAGAAAAATGACGACGGGTATCGTACGCGACCAGAACCTGGACAAACACATTCACAAACAGATGGGGTGCATGGCTGGTTTCCTTCAAATCTTCGATCGCCACCAGATACTCACCGGAAAACGCATCTACTCCCACAAACGCCTCCCTCCGGTAACACCTCCCACACTTCATTCACACATCACCATTCCCCTCTTTCCCACTCCCAACCTAACCGTCTTTCTCTTCTCTTTCGCAGGCCTCGCCGGAGCCCAAAAAACCCGCCGCCTCACCGGCTCGTTCAACTCCATCGCCGGCGAGAGAGGTCCCGAGTTCAGAGCCCAAGGCGAGTGTCCCCACTCTCCCCGTTCTCGAATTCAAAGAAGGCACGCGGTCCTCGTGGAAGTTCGCGAGAGAAGCTCCGAGGCTGTCCCTTGACAGCAGAGCCATCGTGGACGCGAAAGGAACGCTCCACCTTCACCCGCGCAGCGAGATCCCTCCCGAAAACGACGCTGACAAGCAGCGTCGTTCCACCAGCGTCATTGCCAAGCTCATGGGCCTTGAGCCCTTACCCGATTCGGAGCCCGGGCCCGGGCCTGAGCCCGTGGCCAAGCTCCAGAGATCCGCGTCCGAGTCCAGAGTCCCCATAGGTCTGCCTCTGCCCCTAACGCAGTGTCGTTTCTTCGACCCCAACAATTTTACCGCTCAGGTCACCACCAATGTGGTCCACGAGAATAATAATAATAATAACAACAATAATACTAACAACAACGCTGTCATCGATTCACGATTCGTTAGCACCAGAGTCGCCGCAGATCCACCGAAACAGAGGTTAAAGAAGAGTTTCTACGACTCTGCGGATTTCTTCCCCGAGCCAAAACACACCGTTTCGGTGTACGGAGAGATTGAGAGGAGGCTGCGGATGCGTGGGATAAACGAGCCTTCCAAGGATCTCCACACTCTGAAACACATCTTGGAAGCCTTGCAGCTGAAGGGGCTTTTGCATAACACCACCAAACCAAACCAATCTCCCATTGTGCTTATGAAACCGGTTCGATCTGTGAACCGGACCGGGAATGATTATTCTCCCCGGTCCAGTCCTCGCCGGAGCCCCAGAGTTAGCAACGAGGCTCGGAGGAGTGAACAAAATGAGCGGAATGCAAGGGGGCAAGGTAGAACACTGAGTTCGAGTCCGAACCGGAGGAAGCAGGAACCGCAGAGGAGAGTGGGTGTTGATTCGAGGAGGGTGTCTGTTTCTGTGTCTCCGGTTCATTCGCCCAAGGTGAGTCCCAGAAGGAATGCAAATGCAATGGGTCAGCAAGTGCCAAGTGGATCACCCAGGATGATGATGAGAAAAAATAATGAGCGTAAGGAGAAGGTGTTGTTGGGTGGGGCAGAGGATGAATCGTCCACCGTTTCAGACAACAGCTTCAGCACTTGTTCATATCCCGATACAGAGGTAGTAGTATACTGCTATTACTAGTTTACTACTAACTGTTACTGTGCCTCATTTAATTTTAATTTAAATTTTCTGTAATATATGTTCTTAATGAGTTAATTAATTACTATTTATGGGAATGGTGGGGGTGCAGAGGTACAGGTTGGAAGAGTACAAGGAAGGGAAAGATCTGCTGGATAGGTGCGATAAGCTTCTCAACAGCATAGCAGAAATAACAGCTGCCAACGAGTTGCAACCGAGTCCAGTATCGGTTCTTGACTCGTCATTTTACAAGGATGACTGGTCTTCACCATCCCCGATAACAAAACGCTGCATTGATTACAGAGGTGAGTGGAGTGGGGACTCGTTGAGTGAGACTTTTTTATTTTTACCAAACTTATTAGCTTGTGTGTTATAATTGGAATCGAATTTGGTGGTGACTTATTATCTGTGCAATAGCCAAAGTTGGGGTATGTCATCTATTGTCGTCTTAGAATAACTCTAATGTTCTGCAAGTAAGTAAATGTGTAGGTGTTTTATTTATTTTTAAGCTGCATGTTTTGTTTTTGGTTTGTTTGCAACTACAAGTACGAGAACAGTGGATGGTTTGTCCTCTCCCTCTCTTAAAATCCCAACCAATGTGGACCAATCATTTGATCCCAGGGATGTTGACATGGCATGACTCAGTTGGGCTCATTCACTCTTACCTCAAAACTGCACTACACTGCGGTGCGATCCGGTGCGGTGCGGTGCCTGTTTTTTAATCGTACAATCACGTGGGAACTGACTCACCTCGCTTCTTGAACTCTCACCGTCCCACCGAGAATCTTCCCATTTTTTAATTCACAGTTTTTTTTTTTAATACTTTTATTCTTTTATTATAGATTTGTTATTTAATGATAATGATGATTAATAATGACATTACAGATCAAGCGGCGGAGTCGGAAGATGATATGTGGAGTGCAGCATTGTGCAGCAGCGAGGAGGCAGCGTCGGAGGATTGTGATTTCACTTACGTGTCGGAGATTCTGCGAGCTTGCACTTACTTGCCGGAAGACAGTGACATTTTTCTGTTACTGGAGAAGCAGCAATGTTTAAAGGGGAAAGATACCTCGACGGCTTCGACGCTGCAGAGGCGGTTGATTTTCGACACTCTGCAGGAAATCCTGAACCGGAACCAGCAATTGCCACCGTGGAAGGCGGTGTCGTACGGCGAACAGAGGCAGCAGATCTGGTCGGAGTTTCGGAGGATCCGAGAGAGGGAGGAATCGTCGGAGTCGGAGGACTTGTTTAAGGTGATATGCGGAGTGTTGAAGAAGGACATGGCGGATGAGATGCGAGGGTGGGGAGAATGGCCGGTGGAGATGGGAGATGTTGTGTTGGACATCGAACGTCTCGTGTTTAAGGATCTTGTTGGCGAAACCATTCGAGAACTCGCTTCGTTTTCTCCTCAATGTAACAACAAGCTACTACTACCCTCGCTTCGTAGGAAACTTGTCTTTTGAATTTCCAATCACAAACATCAAAAACAAAACGAGAAAAAGAAAAAGAGTCGCACGCTTTGTTTAAATTTTCGCGCGCTTGCCTTTTTAATTTTTCTTTTCTTTTATGGCTTGCTTTCTTATGATTTTTACTTTTAGTTTCTGTCAATGAAATCAGGAAATTTTAAATCTGAAATCTTGGCAAAATCTGACCTGGGCCTTCTTTAATATAGATATGAATGAATGAAGTGTTGGCCTATTTTTATTGTTTTTGTTAATTATTATTTTATGTGGTGGGGGTGGTGTCTCAGGTGTGGTTGATTAGAACTTGGAAGGATAGAGATGTTGCTATTTACAATGCAACAATTCGGATGAGTATGATGTCAAAAACATAATGAGCCAGGAGAGAAAAACAAACTCTTGTTTAATCGCAGGCAGCATCTGTTACCCGCAAATGCCAAGCGGCAAACTACCACTGAACACAAATATCAAAACGTTAGCAATCATATGGGCTTTTGCTTATTGGGGAAGTTGTGATACCATAAACTTATTAAATTAATGATTAGAGGGTTTTTACCCTTAATTCTCGCAAGAAGTCTTACAACTACAAGGCAACTAAAAGGCTACGCCGCAATTTAAAATTACCCTGCAGCACGTTTGGTGCCCACTTGGACCGAACAATTGGTTTCATTTTTTTGGTACAACTTGAAAATTGCACGCAACTCACGCAACTACCAAACTCTTTTCATATTTATTTTAGAACAATTTGTAAGCTTCTATCTAATTCTTTCTGCTTTTTTTTTTTTTTTTTACATCTTAAACTTTCTGTTGTTCCTCAATGCTCACTCCACATTTGCAAGCATTAGCATATAATTAGAATTATGTATTGGGATGGAAAAGAAAAAGGAAACAAAAAAAATGTCTCATATTTAGTATATGAAATTCATCCTATCAGATTCATACACAATTTGCCTATACATTTACTAAACAGTAGTAGCTTGCTCTATCTATAAAAATTTCAACATATCCTGTTTAATGACTCAAATCTAAGAAATCTAAATTGGATTATCTGATAGTATTTACAAAAAAGTATGTTTTGGACAATGTTAACTTATTTGAATACGTGAAAAAATGTTGTTAATTCATGGAGTAACCCCCATCTATCCAGTTTTGAAAGATAAGTGCTTTATTTAATTTAATTAAGTTAGATCTATTTAGTTTATCAAAATCATTTATCCGCAGTTAAGAGTGACAACTCACCTGGGAACTCAATGATGTGATAAGCTTCCAATCATCCAATGACTTACCCCGTCAGTTTTGAACGTTGTCAGTACCCCATTTGTTTCCCTCTCTTTTTTCTGACAACAAGCAGATAACGATAATTGAAGATTGCATTGTTGCCTTAATGGACATTACTCTTGTTTTGAAATCATAGAAGTAACCTAGAGTTGGTTTTGTCCAGTTTCGGGACTGCTACTAAAATGGTTTGATGCCGATATTTCCTATTGGAAAATTGCCATGACAAACCTGGATATGGAGGTATCAAGACTCTGGGTCCTCTGTGTCTCAGTATCAATAGTGCCTACTCTCCCTGTCTTCGCTAACTAAGTCAGCCACGTGACCAAATACTATACTCATATAAATGTTGTGTATAATCCACATGGTTGGTGCACTGTTATAACTTATAAGCCGTTTAATTTATATGTATGAGAACGATTTACTTAACTGAAAAATTTGTATTTAATTTTTATTATATATATAAAAAAATTGGACTAACATTAACTACACATTTGTTTTTATAAAAATAAAATATTTATTTTAGAATATGTTATGTAAAATTAGAATTCATATCTTTTAGGAAATTTAGTAACGTAGTTTTTTTTTTTCTGTAAGTTGGCTTCAAACTTTCACTAGGTATGATAGTTTTACTTTGAGTTTTTTTGGTGGTGCATAAGGGAGTCTATGTCTATATATCTTTCTCTCCTCCAACATACACACAAGCATAAAAACATTTTTGCTAGGCACTACAAATTACAATATTTTTCTCTAAATTTCTTCTCTTTCTGTTCTTGTAAAAAATTACACTTTTTAGATAAAGAGTATTGATGTTCAAAAGGTTCAGAGATCCTTTCGTTGCACACGATCGAGACCAACGAATTGTCGTATCTTTTCCTATTAGTGAGAACTTGTTCTCTCTAAGAATAACACTTATGCGCTTCAATTCCAGGCTATTTAAAATTTTTCCTCTAAATATTTATTTTTCTTTGTGCTTATTATATGTTATATTGTAATGCTAACCTATATTCTATCATATTTTGAAGTTGTATGGCTCCTGTTATTTTTTTTATTTAGTTTTTATTTCTTTTATTTTATTTTTTAAACAACTATGCTATGCCGTGATTCCCCATAGCTCCTTTTCTTTTCCCTCAATTATAGGGCGATAGGAGGTACAACTTTGAATCTATACGTCTGCAATAGGTCATGTGCATTGCAAACCCTTGACCATGAACAGTCCATAGTATTATTATAGCTTAATTTATATGCATTTCCAATTTGAAATATTTCATACAGTTGACTGTGAATTAATGTAAAAGTTATCAAAATTTAAGGAATTATCATATATATACAACAATAGTGTAAAAAACATTTACATTATTTTTTCTTATAAAAATGGAGAGATACTGTGTCAATGACATTTTGGATTATATATGAGCGAATACTCACCTAGAGGATTATAAATGTACATGCCCAAAGCGCAAGCAATTTCACTCGATTATAGGTACTCAACTAATCTTTAAGTGTTAGGAGATCTCCTAGAAAAATTTTGGCCATCAAATAGAAAAATGATGTAAAAAAGATTCAAATCCACACCTATAAAGATGGTGGGAGAGTTGGCATTAGATCTTTAACCACGATAGCATTTGGCAAAATCGTATATATGCACTATTTTCTCATATTATTAAGCACCAAAAGCTATCTAAGCAGCATATGGTACCAGAGTAGCAGATTTTCCAACCTTTGTTTTAATCCTACGTGGGCCTCTGTCTTACCCTTTTCTCTCATTTGGTTTTTCTTTAACAAGCCTCTTGGCCCATATCTTATTCACAGGTCTTCATTCGCCAACCCCCAACCAAATCCAAGGATTAAGGTTCTGTGTCTCCTCTCTCAGTTTTTCATATCTCAGTTCCATCTTATCCATCTTTAGCAATGAAAGAAACTGAACCTTTAAGCAAGAGGAAGATGGGGGGTGCGTTTGTTATCCCAAAAGGGCACAAACCTAACCACGTACAATGCTTGTATGAAAGAGAAGTGGATGAGGCACATGCCACTGCTCTAGAACTCATTAAATTAAAGTGTCCATTCCTTGTCTTCGTTGGTTGTCATGGCTTGGCTACTACCTACTGTTGTCTCCTCAGGCTTTGTCTCCTTCGATGGCCTTGTGATAAATGAACTTGTTGCCAATGTTAAGTACTCCTTATTAATGGGCAGCACTTGCGGGCTTTGCTTTGTTACGATCATGTTTGATATATGCGTGTGTGCAAATGGAAAATTATGGTAAGAGGATGGGAGGGTGGCCACAACGTGAGAAAAATATGGGACAATAATTGAAAAACAAGGACGGGGTCCTTGTTTACTGAGTAAGACAGATTTTTATTTTTAATTGTGTTGGATAACGCGAAGATCGAGAACATTTGGACGATCCTTCATATAGAAATTATGGTTTACAAAAGGAAAATGTTTAATAGATATCTAAATGTGTTATCCAATAATTAGAGAGAATAAAAGAAGAGAGAAAAATATAAATATGATAGAATTTATGATATGATAAGAAGAGAGAAAAATTGGAGATATCAATAAGGTGTTTAAAATAACGGATGATTTTATGTATATTACTTTTTATAAAAAGGAAAATATTGAAGATATACCTTGTTTTGGGGGTGGATAGAGAATAGTTTCTGCAGCAGCGAAGAAGGACAAAATAAAAGGTACATCCAACTGGAAGTAGGAAGTAACAATGAAAATATCTTGAATTTTTTTTTGAATGAAAAATATTTTGACCTTTAGTAAAAGCATTAAAAAAGGGCTCTTAATAAAGTACTATAAAAATAATACTATAGACAATAGTGGGCCGAATTATCTGCTAAAGGCCTCACCAAAAGGGTTGAAATAAATGTTTGTTGGGTTCAATTGAAGCGGCATCGGCCTGTTGACAATTAGTTCCAAGTTTGTATGTGTCACAACTCACAAGCACTCATGTCATATTCTTTATTTTTGGTTCTCTTTCTTTTGTAACTATATCCTCTACCGTTCAAACCGAAAAGCAAAAAGGTAACTTTTGAAATGAAAATATATGCATAATGCTTTATTTTAATTTTAATGAGGATAAATCAATAACCATTTTGGGAGAGAATATATGTATTTTGTGTACTCAGGATCCTTAACGGAACTTAATCATTATTTTCAGCAATAAATACTTTATTTTTTATTTTTATTTTAACTGTAAATATTTTGTATCAATATTATGATTAACAAAAATAAAATGAGAAAAAAATCAAGTTACTTTAAAAAGTTACACTCAATATTCATCATTTATTTTCATAAAATTTAATAATTAAGATTAATCACTTAGAATCGTTACATTTGTGCAATTAAAAAATTAGTGTAGGAGATCAAATAAGATGGGCTGATGATGGGATATTTATTTCATTTTCCCCCTCCTCCTTTTATTCTCTCTCCCAGTTTCCTTTTTTTCAAGGTATCTTTAATAAGCATTTCTCTTTTGTATAATTAATATAACAAAGGAAAAAGGTGAGAAACATGTAAACTAAAATAATGATGTCAAGAAGAGAATAGAAAATATTCTATGAATAATATACTACCCCTCTCTTATTTTTAGCAAATTAATCATAACAACATAGGGGATAAGTTTATTATTGGTTGAACTAATTCTGTATTTGATGAAATTATGGGACGGTCCATCATATTGTTAGAGATGCCAATTCCATCACTGTGATGCAAGACACTTACTAGACACTACATTAGTTTAGTAATGAAGTTGCACCTCACCGAGGCATTTCTGGTATATTGTGTTTTTCAGGAATGTGCCCACTGCCCAGCATAGTATTCAATCTCACTCTCGATTGTTTTGCATGTTGTTTGGTAACCGATCAAAGATATTTTGATAAAATTCTCTTGTTGCATTTGCATTATGCTTAGTTTTGTAGAAAATGAACAGGTGGAAAAGGTTTGTTTTAATGAATAGAAAGAAAGAACAAATTTGACTTAAATTTCGTGACGTATTATGCTTTTTGGTGCTTCTAATTAATAGACTTATCCAGTTGGCGTATTTGTTTTGTAATTTTTGCAGATAAGGGATTCATTATTAAGTTTGGACGCTGGATGGGTTTGGGAATCTTATACGATGTAATCTTTTGACCAAGATGGCACACTTTGTGGTTTCCTTTATTTTTGGTCTATTGTTTTTAATAATATACATTCTTTTTGCTGTTTAAGGAAAAATCGTCACGGGAAGAAAAAGAAGATGGGGTGTTTTAAATAATGAAGTTCTATAGTGCCTTTTTTTTGTGAAGTTATGTTTTTTCTTGTGAAGTCTAGAGTGTACTTTAATTAGATACTATTCTTTTACTCATGAATAATACACTAGATTATTTTTTTAAAATTATAAATATTAATATTATTAAAAAAGTAAATTTAGTGGAAAATTTTGATAGTTGTCAATCAATTCATTCTGTAATTGATATCACCAGTTAATACAATCCTAACACAATTTGATCCTAAGGTAAATGCTATTTAGTATTTGAAGACATTATGAAGGAATGTGATTGGTTAAGAAAATCACACAAAAACATCTTTTTTATATAAACCCAGCATGTATGGTTAATTGTTCTTACTTTTTATGCTCACTCTTGTAAAAAATTCATTTGTACTAAATAGTAATAGTAGTATTACTGATAAGTTAATTTAGTCTCTAAATTTGATGATCATTGTCATATTTAATAACTATCAATAGATCTCATAGTTATTATTGTTAGGAATCAAATTGATTGATGCATAATAAAGTTAGAAACTAAATTAATTCACTTGCATTAAAAATTAAAATTAAAGACTAAAAACAATTGATAATTACCGATTTAAAAGCTAAAATTTCCTAGTAAAAATGAAAATTACAATAATCAATAATCATTTATTTATTGTAACAATCATCCTATACTATAACTATATATGAATTAATAAGAAAAAAAGGAGGAAGAAAATGGCATTGGAAAGAACACTATGCCAATTACCAATGTATATACCATATAAATATTCCAGTGTCCACTTACTCTACTTCTGCATACTTGAGCGCCAATTAATATCTTTCTTAGCATTGAAATGAAGGAAATCCACTTGCAGATGAGACGTTAATGGCTAAAAGTGTATTGGACCACTTAGCTGTTTTCCTAATAAAAACGATGGGTGATGAGTCTCAGCTTTCTCAGCATATGAAAGGTGGGCCATTCTTGTTTCTTCATTGCTGACCTGAAACCCTACAACAAATCAATCTTCAGTCAAAACTCAAAACAATTCTCACCCAAAAATGAAAATTAGTTTGGTTTATAGGGCACCTGTGATGTCATTCCCTATTCAATCCTAATAAGCACATAGCCAAGAATATTCCTAGGCTCAGTTTAAAAAAATTAATTAATGTGAACATTAAGAATTCATACTGGGATTTTATTAATGTTTCTCACTTTTCTACTAGAATTGCAGATGAACAAGTTAATGCGACCATAAAAGAAACAAATTAAATTCATTTATTAACTACTAGTGTATATTGTATAGTTTTGAATGGATGTTTTCTAAAATTATTTCCTCACCTGCTGCATTAATTAATAACGAGGCAATTCGTCCCATGGCTTCTTTTTGCCTTGCCTGCATGATACATGAACAGACAATGTTAGTTACATTCTATTTTTCTGATGTTATAACTAATAACCTTTTACATTAATTTGAGTGTTTCTTAAATTTTTGCTATATTTTGAAGACTTAAGAGTAAATTAATGTAAGAATATATTACATAGTTTAAAACACGGTTGCTTGAGTGCTGGATCATCAGTTGATTCTGGGGGATCCTGGCCAAATATCATCTCACAACTCATGTTATCAAAATCTGTAAATCAAAAGACACAAAGTATGAATCAAAATTCTCTCCTCTCTCTCTCTCTCTCTCCTCTCTCTCTCTCTCTCTCTCTCTCTCTATATATATATATATATACATACATATATATATATATACACACACACATACATATATATATATATATATATATCCATTTAATTAATTGATTAATGAGGGTTAGTCAATCGTGTATTCATGTACTTGTAGGAATTTTGCTCATTTACTGTGGTCAATTACGAGGTCCTGTTATCTGCGAGTAAAATGACCTTTATTACTCGAAATGACTTATGCATAATGTTGATTATGTCCTCATGATGTGATTTTCAATGCTTTTGGTGAATTGAACTCATTTTTTGTGGTGGGTTCATGAGAAATATGATGTCATGTGTAGGGGCTACTTTATGAAGTTTAAAAAGTATTATTTTTTATTTTCTTTCTAAAAATAAGGTATTTTTAAATATCCAATGTTAGTCTTTTAAAGAAAATTTTGTTAGTTATGATACTACATATTTTTAAAAAGAAATGCTTCATTTCATTACGTATTAATGATGTATCATATATCTATATTTCGTTATATATTACTTTAAAATTAATATTGTTAGCAATATTAACATGAATTTTAAAGATCAGAGTAAAGACGCACAAACGAACACAAGATTTAGTGAGGTTTGACAAGCGTATCTATATTATCAGAAGTAAAACAATTGTTTCTATTATTAATTGATAAATAGTGTTATAACAATATTTATAAAATAAAATACAATACAATTTTTACAATATCATCCCCGTACCGAACCGGTGTTCGTCCTTAGAATATGAGTGATGCACGATAAATATAATATGGCTTAATACTTGATATTTGATATTCAATATTCAATGAATCTTTGAATGATTATTGAGTAATTGCTCTTATAAAATTCAAATTAAATTCGTCTATGTAAAAGTAGCTCTCTTTGGCCATGGGCATGTGCTCATAAAAATAGTTGTTGAGGAAACTTACTAGGGACCATGTTGACTGACATACCCAGAGAATCCTTTATAAACGATTGAGATGGGAGTTTGCAAAGGTTGATGCACATTCCTACACAATTTGTTTCTTCTAAGAACCTGCATATATTCACTCATCTATTATAAATTTAAATCTTTACTCTTTAAATAAAGCATTTTTTTAAAACAAGTTTTGTTCTCTCTTATTAAGTCATGTTTTTTTTCCCATCAAATATATCATTTTTTCTCTAATATTTATATTCTTTTTTGTTCCTCTCAAAAGCTCCTTACGCATATATTTTATACTCTTATTTAATAGTGATAATCTTTTTTTAAAAAAAATGACTTACATTAAAATAAAATGTACAAAGTTGCTAATTGTCGTTTAAACAAATTTAGAGAGGGGGAGGGGGAGATGTTAGATTGCTTGGGTGAAATCATTAGAATGATGGGAATGATAGTCATGATTTTGGGACTGGCATTACCTTGGATAGTGATCATGATATATAGTTATAGTCTCAAATGGAGTATAATAATTGGAGGCCAGAGAGGGTGTCTTTAGGTTGGTGAATTCACAACAGTTCTTTGTTAAAGATAAAAGGTTCAAATACAAATGAAAGCTAAACTGACCTGCATTTTTTTATGTGGACTACATTTCTTTCTCTTCTCCCCTCGACCTCCGATTCTCTCACCTTCACATGGTTAAACTATTGGGTTAATCTTTTTAGATTCAAGAATGAACAAAACATAGGTTAGAAAGTAAAAGGATATATACCTGCATATGCTTGTCCATTATGTTATTTATGTATGCCAAAATTGGGAAATGATTGTTTTACTACGCGTAGCTAGCTAGTCCTTTTTTCTTAAATTTTATTCAATCTGTTATGTTCCCCATAGGACCGGAAGGTTATTGTTTGTATTTCATGCTTGATGAAATGTGCTCCAACTGTACCCTCCTCAAATAGTTTGTAACTAGAATAAATCTTAAAATTTATTTATCACCTCATTACTCTTCACAAAAAAAAAAATAGTGAGCAAATAAAATAAGTACTCATTTGGAAATCGCTTAGTTTTGAGAAAATAATTTATCTTTTTTAAAAAATAATTCAAGAAATTAAGCAAAAGTTGAATATTTTTTAAAATAAATTGAAGTCGACACATTTACGAATTTGTTTTCAAATTGATATTTAAATATTTAAAATTTCATAAAAGAATATTTTAAAAATTTAATAGTTACACTGAAAGTATTAAACAGTTTTACACTGTCATTATTCAATCACATATTAATGTTAATATGCTGCATAATTAAGGTAGTATGACTTTTATTAATTATTGTAAAATTAACAAATTTATTATACATGATAGTTTTTTATTGATTAACAATGTTACATTTTTTACACTATCAATACATAGTCTTTTTTTATTATTTAAAAAACTCATATGATAATTAATTTTATTATTAAAAGACCAGTATAATAATAAAAATTTGATATTTAACCTTTAAAATATTAGTTTAATAATCAATTTTTAAAAGGCTTATATAATGACCAACAATAACAATAATAAATATCACTTAATTTTAATTTTAAAACAATAGTAGTTGTAATTATAATGTAAAATAAAATTTAATTTAATTTTAATTTAAACGTAATAAGGTATTCATAATAGCAATAATTTAATTTTAAAAAATGTATATAAAATAAAATCTTTAAAAAAAAAACAATATCACTCACATAAGTTTTTAAAGATTATATAATGAGGAGGGGTGGGATATAAAAAATAAAATAATTGAAAGAGGTAAAAAAAAAGAAGTAAGAATCTCATTCTCAAAAATAAATACAATGTGCAAAACTATAATTATTGTTATTAATTATGTAAAAAATAGACTCTAAAAAAATCTTAGTATTAGTCGTGGTTTAACACTCGGCGAGCGTAGTATCCAGATTTTCCTTTGGGTCCACAACAACATGGATGTGGTTTAGCTTATCCCAACTTCTATTGGGCCATCATCCTTCGGGATCTCCAATTGTACGTTCCTATTATGAAATCAAATTATTTATCTTTTATCTGTTTGTATCAATAATTAAAACTAATTTTCCCAATGAGAACAGTTATGAAATTAAAAATATTTTTATTATAAAATATAATATTTAATATTATAAAGAGTTTAATTTAAAAATATTGTTAGTGTTGTTAGAAATATGTTTAGAAGTCCCACATCATCTATATCTCTTTGTATATGTCCTTTAACTTGTTATATAATAGGTCCAAGGTTGTGTAGTTAAGACACAACAAAGATTACAATAAATTCCTTTTGTATCTCTTGATATTTAACATGGTATCTAGAGCCTAACAAGAGGAACGTAATCAATTTCTTTTTCCGATGAACTCAATGTTCTTCGGATTTTAATTTTTTTTTTCTTTTTCTTTCCACACAAGGTTTTCTTAGTATGCTCTGTGATTGCAGTTTAGACTGATCTATCACATCAGAAAAGAATTATCCTTAATCGGAACCTTCGTTAGCCACTATTCTGTTCCATCACCGGCGACACTATTCCGGCAGCACTATTCCGACGACACTATTCCGGTGGACACTATTCTGGCGGGCACTATTCCGGCGGCACTATTCCGGCGGGCACTATTTCGGTGGGCCACCCTCACGGCACTATTCCGGTGGTCATTTTTCCGGCGATCCACCCTTGCGGTCCTTATCTTGAAGAGGCGGTCATTTCTGCGCCAGTTGCACCCACAAAAGCTGCCGCACACGTTCCCTGGTCCGGTTAGTTTGTTTTTTGTCTGATTTTTATTCTCTAAGTGAGTATGGATTCCCCAACCTCTTCCATTTCTGGA
>PYAF01005253.1:2607527-2619210 GCA_007407185.1 Glycine tomentella | reverse complement strand
ATCAGATAAACTAGGGCATAGGGAAGTATATTCATGGGCCTCACTTTTACTATGTTAGCATGTAGCAGCTGGGTTCCCTCCCGACATGATCTCCAACAGTGAGGTCCACACCACAAACGTTAACGCTGCCATGGACCATCATCTTTTCTTTTTTCCACTGGACCCCGCTTTCAAACTTCAATTTCTTCATTATGAACCGCCATTTATTACCTTCTCCCACAGCTTCAATGTCCTCTTCTTCTACCAGATAAGATGATACTAAAAGTAAATCCCTCTTTTATTGTGATAAAAAAATACAGTATTTATATTTTTTATTAACTAACTGAAACTTTTAACCGTAAATATTTAAAATAGGTCGATTTATATATTGCTACCTCTTCTTTTAACTGCTTCATAAAATTATAAATTTTAATTGGTAAGATTATGTTAATATTTTATACTCCTAATTATTTAATGTTGCCTTTGAATATTTTGAAATTTCACTTTCCTAATCATTTCACTTAATAATTATTATATTTTTACTCAAGAATTATAAAAAAAATAACTAATTTTAAAAACGGCCTTTTACGAAAAAGAATCTTATAGAAAAATAAAGATATTATTACTACTATTATGGAATCGTTATCATTCAATTTGTCCTTTTTCTCAAAACAATTTTTGTCTATTTTCTAGTTTACAATAATCATTGTCTAGAAATTTCCCCTCTCGTTCTCTCGTCGAAAAAGACACTTACTTATCTTTGTTTCACCAAAAGAGAGGAACACAATTACACGAACCCAACAGTTTTAAATATTGTAACTCTTTTTTATTAATTATGCTTGCTCAAAAAATGACTTGCGTGATTTTCATTTCGCAACAAACAATCCAACAGCTTTAAACTACAATGTTACCCGTGGCGTCTTTTGAAGGGCATGTCAATGTCGTGTTCAAAGAAGGGCCACATTCCCTGCATTATTATTTTTTTCCAAAAACAAATGCAACTGTATTTTTCCAAAAAAACCCAATATCTCAAATAACATAGTGTCCATTCAAAGAATTGAGTCTAACAGAAGAAGAAGAAGTTAGTCTCTTATAACTTGATAAATAATTATTTAAATTTTGTTGAAAGAGATGTTTATATTGAATATCCAATCATGACTCTAACAGTATTAGATCCCAATGAGGAGATATGTGAGAAATAAAAATACCTAAATGTCCCCTATCTAAAATTAACTTTGAAATTTGGATTTTTTTTTTCTGGGTACATTGGACATTTATTTTGCAGCATGGAATATAGATCTCGCTGTGTTCCCTTTTTACCCGCTCACTTTTTATTTCAAAATAACATTCTTTTCTATCTTCAAGTGGGCTAGCTAGATTTTCAATTTAATATGTTTCTAATGTTCATGAACAATATTTATTTTTAAGTTGTTATTTATATATACGGTGAAGATTAAGTTATTAGGTCAATGATTCTTTCTGCAAAAATAATTTTAATGATCTAACCATATAATATTTTGTTATATATTGTCTTCATTATTATATATATCAAATTTTACATAAACTAGACATGTGTAATTAGGTAATTCTACATTTAATATTTACTTCTATTTTTTGAAAAAAAATGTTAATTGCTATAACTTCATGCTTTTTATTATTTATTATTGCTTATGTTGACGAATCTAGCTAGCAAATGTTTTGAGTTTTTTTTTTCTTTCGAATTAATGGATACAAAAGAAGGATTCTTGTAGTCTTTTTTTAGATAAATCAACTTATAATTTTATACAATCTCAAATGTTGTCAAGAAATTCACTTTCTTCTCATTTTGTTATTCTTAAAAGGGGTTCTGAAGAGTTTTACATCACTCAAAGTGACTATACTTATGTCATCTTGATGAGTTATTTTGAATAAGTTGACACATCAATTTATTTTGTGTAAAAACTATTTTTTTCTCTACAAGACATGCATATTATCATATGTTGTTCCTTTGAGGAAAACATTCATCATCTTTTCCTATCTTGTTTGATGACAAATCAAAATTGAAATATATTTTACACATGAATTGATAGTTTTTTAGGTCTCGACTAACCATATTTCAACCCATTTTATCTAGTTTAGTCATCTCTTGTCATTTGATCAAGGAAACAAGTTTTATGGTATCCGTACTTTTTTGACATGTTGTGCTTTTGTCTATTTAGATCATTGGTAACAATAACATATTTCAGAGTGTTAATTTTTACTTCCAACAATGTTTAGGACTTGATAAAGATCATAACGTGGACTTTATTTAAGACCAAGATAGTCTATTTCACTACTCTCTTTTTCTTAATAGGGTGTTGATTTCATACATTGTCTTTGTTTATCCCTTTATTATGACATATTTGATTTTGAATATATCTTGTACTGTATTTTTCAATAACCTTTAGCTGGAAGAAAAAACCTAATTAAGGGTAGTTTAGACATTTTGTTTGGTGTTATTGGTGTATATATATTTACTCAAATTTTGTGACTGCATTAGGTGATACAATCGAAAACCTAGCCATCATTGTTTTCAATTCTGTCTTCTTTATGGATCTCTTGTCTTCTTCCTTTCTGTTTTTGTACATTGCATTGCAAATCTTGACATGGTATAAAGAGCAAGTATCTTTACAATTTCCTATATTGTATTGTAGCTTTTTGGTGACTCATTGGCTACAATCGGACGATTAACTTGTTTTTAGCAAATTGTATAGTCGGCTTGGAGCTATCAAATTCCATTGTTATTAGTATTTGATTTGATCATATATTTTTACATTATCTGTGTTGATAATAGTAGTAGAGTTAGTGCACAAGCAAATACTCTATAAGTTACTAGTGTGCAATTGGAAACGCAAAGTAGTCATACTAGAGTTATGTGTTGAAGATTCTTTTTTTTAAGGCAAGAGAATGTGAGTTGTATGTTTCTAGAACCATGGTTAATTAATTAAGTCCAAATATTTTTTAAAAATGAGAAAAATGGTAAGTAAGTTAGGAGTATGGAAAGCAAACAACTATAAGTTAATCACTTGAATCACGTATTTTCATTTTCAATTAGTAAAATATGAAAAAAAATTGGGATCATTTGAAGAAACTGTTGCATAAGCACTCAAATTTTGCAAAAGAATACAATACTAACTAAAAATAGAATTATTCTAGTTTCTTAGTATGACAACGATCTGATATAAGTTAACGATAAATTTAACTTTTCTCAACCTCACAAAAAACAACATGAAAAAGTAACCAACCCTAATCCCATTGGGTTTTGTCAAGTAATTTTTTAGAAACTTGCAATTAAAAAATAGCTTATATATTTTTAAATGAATTATACATTAAATTATTTATTATATTTTAATTTAACCAGTATATATAATAGTAAATAACAAAAATATTTTTTTAGAAGAAAATAACAAAGATCTTTAAAACAAAATTTACACAATAAAACTAAGAAATTAAACGAGGTAAGATTGTTAATGAACACGAACTGTATTTTTTAATATTGGAATCCAAATAAATACTTTAACATAGTAAATTTTTTTATGCAACAATTATTTATTACTCATAACTTCTAGGAATGCAAACCATCCATATTATTATATTTTTTTAAGATATTGATTAATAAATTAAAAAAATGTTATTAATAATGATTGACACAAGTGATAATAATTAGTATTTTTTAATTAAATGATTTAAAATTTAAATATTAATTAATTATTAGACATAAAATAAATCTTATTAGCAAGAAAATATATATTTTATATGCAATCAAACAATACAATTTATTGATTATAATTAAAAAAATTTAATTTTTTAATCAGTGTTAATACTAGTTATCTCTCTAAAAAAACACTAGTTGTACTTTTCTCTATAAATAAACTTTGGTTAATGAGATTCTCTGGCCTATATTTCTTAGTATTATTTATTTAAGAAATCGATAAAAATATAATAAAAAATAGTTTTTTATTCGACAAATAAAAATTTATTTTTCGTTCTCGGTTAATACAGTATAATTTTTTTAATGCTCTAAAATATCCATCATTTTGAAAAGTTTTATCAATAAAGAATTAAGAAAATTGGTAAAAAAAAAAAAAAGAAGAAAAATTCAGAGAATATATGATTGCTGAAACTGATAACACACCCACGAAACATAAATGGTTTTGGAATTGCCCGAGGGCCATGCCATGCCACTGTCGTGAACCTGCTTCAAAAAAGCATCCGCATCACGAGGCTTTCACAAAGGACGAACACATTTCGGCAATTCCCACCCTCACCACCGCAACGTGGCTCCGTGGGCCGAGATCACGAACCAAAACCCGGTTCAAACTTCAAACCTCGACACGAACCAATACCCGGTTCAAACTTCAAACCTCGACACGAAAACACACTTCACCATGACGCTTCTCGAATTCTGCCACGTAGGATCATAGGTGGCACTTTCCTCCCCACGTCATCCCATTTATTTTTTTTGTCTTCGTTGCCTTTAAATAGTCTTCGGTTTCGGATTTGCTCTTTATCCTCTCTCGCCGTCTCCTGCACGAAACCCATAACCTCACGCAACCAAACACGCCTTAGCTCCAACCCACCCTCATCATCGGAAAATTCAACCACCACGCCGTGAAATATGGAGTCTCCGGCTGTGGCTGGCGGCGATCTTCGTCTTCGGATCCAATTGACGTTGTCGTGCCGCTACTTGTATGGAAACTCTAAGCGTATCTGCTAGTACAAATACAAATACAAATTACAAAACCTAAGCAAAAGCAACTTTGCTTAGCATAGTTTTCAAGTTATTCCATTCTTCATCTCATAACCCCGAGGCAGATGATTATTACCACTATATAATAATACGAGAGGAAAAAAAAAAAATCGAAGAGGCTTGCTCTGATTTCAGCGTCTACAGTTTTGGCAGAGAACATTAATTATTTTATATTTTATTTTTCACTTTTTCCTTTATCTGGATTTTTCTGACTTTCTCCGTCCTCAAATTTTCAAAACGAAGACGGAGAATCGAGAAAGGTGATTGCGCAGAACTTCAGAGGTTTAATTGCTTTTTATACAGTTTCTGTCTTCTGAGTTCTGAGTTCTGACTCCGATTATTAAAAATTAAGCTAAAGAATCGGTAATGGAAGAGACGAACAAGTGAAAGAGTGAGATTCAGTTCTGAACCATTGTCATCGTCGTCAGTCGTTATCGCCGATGCATTTTCCGATGAAAATTCAGCCAATTGATTCGCAGGTTTCGTCCGAAGGGACTTGGCTTGAGCTAGCCAAGCCGGTTGTGAAGTCACGGCTGAAGCGGCTCCTCGAGCGCCAATTCTCTGGCGTTCTCAGAAATTCGGCCCCGGAAAAGATTGCCGGAGGCGACGAACCGCTTAACGGCTCCAATGATTTCGAGCCGAGCTCAGCGTGTTTGGCGAAAATGGTGCAGAGTTTCATCGAGGAGAGTCACGAGAAGCACTCCGCTTCACACCACCGCAACCGATGTAACTGCTTCAACAGGAACTACGACGACAGCTCGGACGAAGACTCGAACTCGTTCGGCGGTGCCGCCGACTCCAATTTCTCCTCCGGCGAGGCCTGCGAAGCTCTCAAGGTAAACAATAGCTCAAGCAGGTTGTGTAATTGAAAGCGTTCTAAACAGAGAACGATTCTGAAATCTAAAACACGTCATTTTCGGTTTTTGACAGGGTTTGGTAGCGTGTGCGAGCGTGCGCGAGAGGAATTTGCTTGCGGACACTGCGAAGATAGTTGAGAAGAATAAGATCTGCAAGCGCAAAGACAGTTTCTGCAGAAAAATTGTCACAGACGGATTGTTAGCCCTCGGATACGATGCTTCCATTTGCAAATCTCGCTGGGAAAAATCTCCTTCATATCCCGCTGGTACTTTAATTTCTCTAATTCACTTTGGATTTTAGGTTAATTAATTGTGTGGAAATTGAAACCAGCGTGTTAAATTTTGTTCTTTGTAGGGATTTAATTTAAATTAATGTTTATGATTTTGTGCAGGGGAATATGAATACATAGATGTGATGATGGGGAAAGAGCGAGTTGTAATTGACATTGACTTCAGGTCAGAATTCGAGATTGCTCGATCCACCAAAGCGTACAAGACGATTCTCCAGAACCTTCCCTACATATTCGTTGGCACGTGCGAGCGGCTGCAGAGCATCGTGGCGATCGTGTCGGAGGCAGCGAAGCAGAGTCTGAAGAAGAAGGGAATGCACGTGCCGCCATGGAGGAGAACCGAATACGTGAAAGCGAAGTGGCTCTCCCCTTACACGCGCACTCACGATATCAAAGAGGAGAAGAAGAAGGAAGAAGAAGAAGAACAACAACTTTTTAAGGAAAATTTAAACACTGCGGAGTCAGAGAGTTCCGGCGAAGATAACACGGCGGTTGTCGAATGGAAGCCACCGGAGCTGAAACCTAAGGGTTCGCTTTCCGGCGTGAAGGTTGTGACTGGTTTGGCAGTGGTTTTTCATGATGACAATAACCCATAAAATTTTGAATTTTTTTCGGCTTTTTTTTTTTTTCAATTTTAATTTTCTAAAATGAGGATTAAAATCTATATGACTATATAACTGTAACAGTTCTGTGACTTCTATCCCCTTCCGGTTTTTTTTCTTACATACGGGGTGGATTTTTACTGATATCAATAAAATAAAGCTGAAATATAATAGTGATACATTGCGGTGAATTGTTCTTTGTTTTGGTGTTATAGTTTATTACTATTTCTGATGAGTTAGGAGACAAGTTGTTTGATTCTGTTTGAATTGAGGCTTGAATTCTGGTTCGGCTTCTTTCCTTCAAGAAGAAAAAAATGTTAGTTGATGGAGAAATTTGTTGGTGACTTGGTGCAGTTTTAGGTACCTTCGTGAAGAAATAAAAGAAAATAATAATAATTATGTGTAATGTGTTACAATGGTTTTACGTTCCTTAAATCCATAGTTTACGCAATGGAATTCTGGATCATTCAGCATTTCAGCTATCTTATCTTAGTTGGGTTTTTCTTTGTTCTCTTGTGTTGTTGCCGTTTGGCAGCCTTGTTTAGAAAGAAATTAAAAAACTATATAAGTATAAAGTAATGTTTATAATATTAATCGTACGTCAATATTTTTTGCGATGTGCATCATTATTCTCCAAGTTCAACATAATTAACATACATGCATGAAATCATTTTTTTTTTTGTTTGAAAAAAATGTTGCATGAAATCATTTTAACATCAAACAAATGGTGCACACAATCACTTTTTCATGATAAAAATAATTGCACTTTACAACCATCCCAATTCCCACCTATTTCAAATTTCGTCATTTTAATGTTTAGACGTTATTATTAATCAATTTAAGAAGAAATATGGATAGAATAGAAAAGACTCAAAACAGTGAGATTCACAACTCTTTATTTTGTATCATATTAATTATTTTGTCTTTTCTTTTTATATGCGAAATTATTGTAAAATACTTTTCCTTTTTTCAGGCCTGGAATCGTAATCATACTTCAGGATACTACAGTTTCCACCGTTGAATGCAACTTATTCATTTCGATGTGCTTTTCTTTTCAGTTCTTATAATTTTTAAACATAGGCTATTTTTTGCCTTTTAAACTTTATTTTGTCGTTTGTGCGCCTCGTACCAAATCGAGTGGATCCACGTAGTGCTCCAGAACTGAATCGTACTCATCTTTTCATTTATTTATTATTTACTTTAATTATTGTTTATTACGTTATTATTTTACTACTGTTCTGTACAATTGCAGACAATTGCAATAATTAATCTTCTTATGGTAATTAATTCCAGATCGAGCACATAAACTTTTCTTTTTCATAAAAAGAATAAAAAACTGCATATTTTCTTTCTTCCAAGTAATAGGTAGGTGTGCTAGCTCTCTGACTGCGACACACACACAAATACTATGGTATTATTACAATTAAGAATTAACAATTGGTACTAGTATTTGGTAGTTGGTACTAGAATTATCCATCTCTCGCGTTATGAAATTATTTTAATATCAATATCACCTATTGAAGTTGAAAAAGTGAAGTTATTTTTTTATAAGGAAAAATTATACTTTGTATACTACTCCATCGCATATCTATATCTTGAGAGATCAAATAAAAGAGGAAAGAGTGAAAATGATAAAACCGGTATTGTACTAACAAAGTCAAAATAAAAATAGAAACAAATCTGAAATGTATAAATATTTTCTCTGTTCTTATATATAAAATTTAATCATTTAATTTATTAAAATTTTAAAAAATTAATTTAATTGATAAAAATAAATTTATAATTTTTTAAAAACTACCTTTATTTTAATACTTCTCTCTCTTCTATTGATTTCTCAATATATATATATATATATTTTCTTTTAATGGAAAATATTTTTAGTATAAAAAATTATCATTATAAATATTATAAATTAAATCTTGTAGAAAGAAACAATATGATTTTAAATTTAAGTTTTATATATAAGGGGAAAAAATCATTGTTGAATAAAATTTTAAGCGAGTCCTAAGTACAATTATAGAGTTTGGTGAGTCTCCCTCTATTATTTTAAGAATCATTAATTACTTTCGGAAAGAAACATCTCACCTACTCTGTTTAACGACCAGTATTTTTTTATGAGTATTAACGACTCATATGAAAAAGAAAAATATAATATTTTAAAACATAACAAAGAGATAAAAATAGAGATTTATTTCCATGATTTTCTACATGGATAAATTTAAAAATAAAATCAATCCAACAATTCCTAGTTCCTACACAAAAGAAAAATATCCCAACACTACATAACCTACATTATCATGGGATTTGGGAAATGTCTGGTGGTTTATGCTAGCAACAATGAGACACTCTGTGGTCCTCTATACGTGATTGACTAAACTTTTTTGAATTTTTTTTGTTCTAACTTTTTATTTAACAACTTTATCTTCTAAATTAAAAGTGAGAATTATCAAAATGGATAATTTTAATTAAATTTTAGCTAAATATAAAGAGAGTGATAAAAAAGTAAAATTTTGTTTATTATATATTAATGTTAGATTATTTGCCTCGTACCACAAGGACAGTGATATACATTTGTTATATCTTTTAAGTAAAATTTTCAAAGTTTAGAAGAGATTGTTTTCGACAAAGACAATTTTGATAAAAATGGGCTATGATAAAGGATCCTTTTGAAAAGTAGTATGGGAACTATATATTGTACCACTATTAATCTTTGTCGACATATGTTTTTGATTTGCATATCTCTTATATTTTATTTTAATTTGTAAATTACGCTTTTTTTTCTTAAATTTAAGATTTATTATACAGGCATTTCCTCCTTAATTTATTTCTACACAAACCTTCCCTAATTTTAACAACTTTATTTTAATCACATCTCCTAATTATTAACGGTGATTTAGTTCTGTTAAATGAAAGAGATCACATGCATTGCACATGCTTTTTTAATGAATTATTAAGACACTTATGCCCTCGTCTTCCTCACAGAATTTATAAGGTGAAGTTTTGAACTTCGTGGTACACCCGTGTACCATTAAAATGATTGGCAGCAGCAGGTTTTATACCGAAAAAAAATATAAAAAAATATTAAAAGTAATTTTTTTGGCAACTCTCTCTATCGTTCAGTTTTTCTTTTCTTCTTTCTCTTTTGGTTTTCACTTTCAGATCTGAAATCCGTCGATCTCCGACATAGCCTTCTTGCTCCAGCCTTCTGTCAGAACTCAAAATCACTTCTTGCAACATTAACACACTCAGGCACCCAGCACAGTATAGAACAAAAAACAATAACAGAACCCATAAGCCTCAAAAACCCCAACTACATATGCCAACATAATCTCTGTCAAATAACATCTGTAATGACAAAAAAAAAGTATAATGCGATTGTTATAAAATGTCTTCCTCTGAAGGTTGGTGGCGGTTTGGTTGGGTTTGGGTCGTTGTTGATTGGTTGTGGTGAGTTGAGGTTGGTGACTGTGGTAATGCGATTGCGATGTCGGCGGCGCCGATCGAGTGTCCTGCCGATGGTTTGTTGCGGTTCAGGAGGCGGCGTTGGTGTTTGGTGGAACAGTGGTTATAGAGGTGAGTAAATAGGTTTGGGTGGTTTACGGTGAAAGAGAAAGGAGATGGGCTTGCTTTAGGAGGAGAGAAATTTTTTTTCCTCTTTACTATCTGCACCTCGACTTTACTATCAGCACCCCAGCTTTTAAGAAGGGTTATTTTGACCTTTCAATAAAAGGTTAACACCGTTAGTTAACAGAGATGCTTAGAGGGTGTAAAAAAAAGCATTTTAACGAAGACGATGTGAATGTATGAATTGAAATCAATACTACTTTTTTCTAAATTCAGGGGTACAAATTATTTTTTTATTTTTTTATTTCCACCCTCTCAACTAAGCATAACATGAATGATACTTATTCATTAACTTTTTCGACATAAGATGATTTTAATGGTTTATTTTGCACGTGCAAAAATTTGGAGGTGGACCAAAAGATTTTCAAAATTCAAAGAATCAGCTATTGCAACTATTCATAAAGCGAAACAAGACAGGTTTTATTTATATATATATATATATACATATATATATACATATATATATATATATATATATATAAGAAGTTTGTAAATTATCTGTAAACTTGTCGAAAGTATAAAATTCGATAGTTAAAGTTAGAAATGTATAAATAAGAGACTTGATAGTCATTTCTCTCTTGATTAAATTATTGCCAATTAAATCTTGGAAACACCGATTATACTTCCAAAACATATGGTCATCAATTCCAAGGTCATGATATATATGTATTTGTCGCATTCTCACTGAAATCTATTTGTGTTTAATTTACTTTTATTCTACTTTTCTCTAAATTCTTAATCTCTTTTCAATTTTTATTTTTTCCAATAATCATTTCTTATTATAATCTAAAAGAAATATCAATATCACTATGATGAATATTAGCATTATTATCGAAATAATACTCAATATCTTCGTTAATATATGAGTAATTGTGTTAAGTTGAAAACTTGTTTATCACATAATTACTAAGTATCTGTTAGTGCTATTATCGTATTAAATTAATAGTATTTGTTTGTTCTTGTTGAGAACAACGAGGCTGAGGGTATAAAACAACTTGGGGTATGAAACGCTAAAACTTTGCCGTTTCAAGACTAAAGGTATATGAAACGTCGCTATTTTATATACTAATAATCTTCTAAATCCTACTAACCAAGTTTGTTTATTTGCATAGAGATTTGAGAAGCCGGGAGGCTATGAGATAGAAAGACGAGCCAAAAGGAATAACGTGCAATGCAATCAATTTACACCATCAATTTTGATAAAAAGATTAGTTATTTTTTTTAAAAAAATAGTATCTTTTACTATTATAATATATACACTACTACAGTATAGTAACATTTTATTTGTATTACAATAAAATACAATATTTCTTCAAATTATTATAATTTTTTACTATATCAAAATTTTCAAAATTATTAGATTTTATGATAATTTTTCACATAATTATTAGATTGATAAAATTTAATAAATGTAAAAAATTACTAAATATAAAGTTTCTTTAATCTTGATACCTAATGCTAATTAATCTTATTTTTCATACGGTAGTAATTTACTTACTTCAAAGGTAAGTATGGTTAAACTTCATTATTTTTTAAGAATATTGAATTTCATTAACCCAATGT
>PYAF01005253.1:2579171-2604337 GCA_007407185.1 Glycine tomentella | reverse complement strand
AGAAATATAAATTCACTTTAATATATATTAATTATTAAATTCCTTTTATATCCTTAAAAATTATAAACTAATATTTAAAAATAAATAATTAAAATAAGTTGAATTATTAACTTATTATAAACTAATACTAGAATAAGTTTCAAACATTCATAATTGTTATAGTAAAGTACTAGAATATGGATCTGTTTGAATATGAATTTTTTTAGAAACACTTCTAGAAGAAGAAAAAAAATAAAATGAATTTCTTCATAAGTTAAAATGAATTTTTCATTAGTGCATTTGTAGATGTCATCTCATTTTTTAGAATATTTATATTAGTGAGCTTCTAAAAATTAGTTAATAGAGAGATTATTTTTATTTTTGGAAAAACTAATTTATATATATATATATATATATATATGTATGGATATATAGAAATACTTATAAAAAAATAAGCAAAACAGACCCTGTCCTATATTGTTTGCTTTTTGGGCCGATCTACCTTGGTCTCTGATTCTTGTGTGTATTGGGCCTTTGATTTCATTTTCAGGGGTGACAAAGAAAAAGAAAACGTATTCAATCTGGAGGACTTGTTCAGATCCCAGTTTTTCCATTGCTGACACATTCTTCTCTTCGTCATGAATAATAGCATTGCTTCCACACTCCTCCAACTTCTTCAACTTCAATCCCCTTCCTTTCAGTTCCGCACATAGGCACAAACACAGACACCTTTCTCTCTGCATTATGGACTCTCCGTTTCTTCTTCTGCTTCTTCTCTTCCTCTTCCTCTCTCCCACTCCTTCCTCCTCCTCCATTCACAATTTCCACCAAGCGTGAGTGAATTACTAATTTCTTTTTCATTTCTTTACTTTTCTTCCTATGTTCAACTTGCATTCAAGTTTTATATATATATATATATATATATATATATATATATATATATTTATGTATTTTCGAGATCTCGTTACCGGTAACCGTTGGAACCTCCCAAACTTCGCTTTTCGTTGACATTTTTAGATCCTCGCTGTGCTTTCCTTGTTTTCCTCATTCATTACTCAGTGCTATCAATGCTAACATGGTTTCACACGCACGGAAAGAGGTCATAGGATGAGTTTTTGTCAGTAACATGGGAGATATGTTGTTAATTTATACGGTTTTTTTTTTATTGGCAAATGTTAGTTGTTAGTTTTTGTTAGGGAGAGGAATTTGAATGCACGGCCTCAATAGTTCAAAATATGAATAGAGGAAAAAGAGATACACTATAGACTTATGGCCACAGCGAGAGAGTATTTTCAGATTAATACTTGACAATGTTGTGTTGATATGTGTAGATTCAGTGCGGTGTTCTCTTTATGTTAGAATGGTGCCAATGATAACATTGTACTGTGTCTATATTTTTATTTCTATTTGTTTGAAGGTCGGTGTATTTTGAGTCTGGGACTATGTTTGTTGTTATTGGTGTGAATAGTGAGCAAGTTTTCTTTGTTGCTTCTATTATATACTGCATATTCTGTTCATAAGCATGGTTTTAGTGACCTCCTCTAGGGTGTTGTATGCTGGAGTTTCTTTCGTTTTCTGTGAAGTACTTTTTACTTTAAGTTGGGGCAAGCTTCGCTTATTCCTGCCCAATTTCTGTATTTATAGCTTTCCCATCGTGGAACCTGATCCTGGTCACACGAAACTTCGTCTTTCAAGAGAAGGTTTGGAAGCTATTGAGAAAATAACCAACCCAATTGCAGCAGTGGCAGTATGTTTGACTTAAACTTCAAAGCTTGCTTTATCTGTGTTTTTGGATTGGACCTGATGTTTTTAATATGAACTTTCATGAAATATGGGATGGACTGATTGATTCATGATGGAGGGATTAGCTAATACTATTTTGTTGATTAACATTATCCATGTTGGCAATTTCTCCTTCTCCGTGTTTGTCACTGAATACTGATTGCTCTGCGAACACTTGCTTTAATTTGTTTGTTCTAACACAATAACACTGGATAGGCAGAAGCAGGCTAGCGGTTGATTCAACTTCTAACATGAATGTAAAGTTCAAGGCATTTGACCTCTTGCACTTGAGACAAAGTGTGGCCATATAAACATATTCAAATGAATTGGCCTTTTATGGATTATTACAATGCAAGTGTTTTCTGAACTGCAGAACTTTCGATATTTCATAGTTTAAGAGGATCATTGTCTTCCCCAAATGATGAGACAAAAAACTTCATAAAAGAGATTAAAATTTATGGTAGGTTAAAAAAACTACACAGGTTGACGATCCAATCTCTCCCCATCTCCACATAGTGTGAATCTTGTTATTTGTTCTCTCAAATGGTTTCAGTTTTCACTTCCTCTTCAAATCAGGTCATATTATGAGAGAAAAGGACACAAAAACAATTATACTAAGACCCACAATCATTTTAAGTAGAAGTCCATTAATTTTGCTTTTGTGTTTCTCTTTCTTATAACATGAGTACATTACATGACCCTTCCATCTTAGAAAGTAACATGTGAGAATCCTGATCGTTTCTCTTTCCAAGAGTGTCTAAATAGTTTACAAGTTAGATGAGTCTAAATCTATTAGTTCAGGACTGAAGCCTTATTTTGTGAAGATAAGTTCGTCTTCTTTTCTTTTGTAATTGATGGTTTTTTTAATAGTATTGGTAACCCCGCTGTCATATTAATTTGATTACTTTGATTGGTGATTCACATTGATGTAAACTTGTGCAGTATTGAAGAAATGTTGTTAATTCACTGTTTACCTGTTTATGGGCTCAGCTTTTATCATTTTGTGGTTTTTTTTTATCAGGTGATTGGACCGTATCGTTCTGGAAAATCTTTTTTGCTTAATCAACTTCTCTCTCTTTCTTGTTACGAAGGTGTATCTTTTATAGCTATTAGATTTTACCCTTATTACCCAAATTTTAGGATTGTTTTGGTGTAAATGTTTGGTTGAAAGGTTTAATGAGATATGTTTTTTTGTTAGGGTTTGGTGTTGGGCACATGCGTGACACAAAGACAAAAGGTACATAGAAATTACTATCTTTCTCATGGATATGCTTAATTGGTAATAATATTTTACAACATATTTTTTAATCTTTTGGTTCACATCTTCAGGAATATGGGTTTGGGGAACACCTATAGATTTGGATATTAATGGAGTAAGAACTTCTGTCTTTTACCTTGATACAGAAGGATTTGAAAGTGTTGGGAAGTCCAATGTATATGATGATCGGTAATTGCTTTCAGATCATGCATTCTGTGTTCCATGTTGAATCATATATGATTGTGTAGTTGGCTTTTTCTTGTGTTTGCTTTTGCAGGATATTTGCTTTAGCAACTGTCTTGAGTTCTGTCCTCATATATAATTTGCCTGAGACGGTTAGTTATTGTTGTCACCTCCCAATTTCTGGTTTATTCTGTTGTTTATCTTTTTGTAACGTTAAATGGACAAAAGAATTGGTATAAGGGATGATTTTAAAGCAAGGGTACTGATTATCGATTGGAGAAAGGATTTGGTAATCCATGAAGTTAAAGCTTGTTCAGTCATTAAAATAATTTGTGAAAAAATAAAATAGTGGACAAAGCTTACCTCATGATTTGATGACTAATTCTAATATTATAAATAGTCCTATGATGTGCAACATTGTTTATTGTTAGGACTGTACTCTATTTAGACTTGCTAGATTTGCTTGGATTTCTAGACACCCGAGCCAAACTAATGTTAGAAACTTGACTCAATGCCCAAATATCAGCAGTTGTTTGGAATATTCTCAAAAAGTTGACAACTGTATTGATAGTTAGTTAGTTAGTTAGAAAAGTGAACAATATACATTAAGAATAAGAGGGAAACAAACAATAGAGGGTAGGTTATAACTTGGAATGGAGAAAACTAAGTCTCTCAAATACCTCAGAGAGAGAGAGAGAGAGAAAGTATCACTCCTGGCTTCTGGTTCTGTGTGACTTCAAGCTGGGAGAGAAAGTATCACTTTTGGTCCACTTTTATCAACAAATTACATTGGTCTGATGTGGACAGAAGAAATCTACCTTGTACTCAATTCTAAATTTATAACAAATGTTGGATTACCGTTTGGCTTTGAACCATTGAACAATTTGAGCTCAAGTCATTTTTCTTATAAAAAAACTGATAGGGACTTGGGTATTATGGGGTGCCTAAGTCTCACATCGAGTAGTTTGGGATGGTCGATGGGTATTCAAGTGCTTGGTTCTCCCCACTTAACAACTAGCTTTTAAGGGAGGGTTTCCCAAGTGGTTGAATGATTATCAGAATTTGACTTATGTCGAGTTTCAATTTACTTGGTAAAGACTGAATAATCTTGAACTCTTCAACCAGCATATTTCATTTTATTTGTTTTATAGGTTAGACTAAAATGTTATCTTTGTGTATTCAGATACGTGAGGCTGACATCTCTCGACTCTCTTTTGCGGTTGAGCTTGCTGAAGAATTTTATGGGAGGTTTGCATCTTGATGAACTTTTTATTTGTTAATAATAATATTATCTTGAATTATCAATGTTGCTCCCCTTATCCTTTTAATATTGCTTTGTAAAACATCTTTTTTTGGGGGATAAATTGTAGTTATTAACTTTATTTGTTTGATTCGCAAATTCTGCATATACTAAATTTGCAACTACGATGTGTTGAACAGAGTGAAGGTAAAAGCTACAACCTTTGTTGTTATCATTGATCTAATCTTCCTTTCTTTCTATTTCTATTTATTTTTTTTATATAAACTGTCATTGATAATTTGATTTTTGTTTTGAATGTTTGGAAATTTTATAGGGTCAGGATGTTGCATTTGAACCTGCTAAGCTCTTATGGCTCATCCAACGTGATTTTTTGCGTAAGTTAACCTGAGACAAATTAGAGACTTTGAATTAGGGAAATACTTGCTTGAGAGTCAGCCCTTCAATTATATAGATATACTGCACCAGAGAGATCCCCTAAGATGATATGGAAAGAGTCATACATAATCAGGAAAACATTCTAGCCTAATTACCTATATTATGTACAAATAATAAAAGGACATATTTACACCAATCAACAAATATTCTAACACCATCTCAGCCTATATCAATCGTGGGGTGAACCTGGTGTTGAACCCATGAGAAATAAAAACCTAGAGAAACAGTACCCTCACAAAGAGGGGTTTGGACAATTGATCCCTCAAATTGACATAGGAATGGCTGATGAGGCGAATGGCACTGGCAGCACATCAATCCAAGACTTGGATGGTGCTATATGAATTTCATGCTCTGTTGTGCTTGCGAAGTTGTGATGGCTCGTGGCAGCGAGTTTGGTGGTGGTGTCGCAGGGAGAGGCTGATTTACGGTTTCTGAACCTAGGGCCAATGACCAGGCCGAATGAAGGGAAAATAAGGTGATGACTGGACTGGGGTTCTCATTGGTGAACAACGATTTTATCTGGCCCACTGAACATGTCCCATACCAACTTCAGACTAAAATTAGAGACTTTGAATTGAGGGAACAACTTGCGTAAGAGTCAGCCCATCAACCTACAATTATATAGATACATTGTACAAGAAAGATCCCCAAAAAAATAAAAGGAATCATACAAAATCATAGAAATATGCTAGCCTAATTACCAATATTATGCAGATAATAAAAGGAAGTATTAACAGCAATCAACAAATAATCTAAATAATCTCAGCCTATATCAATGTGCAGATTCTTTAGCTAACTTTTCTGTATCTAACAGGAACTATTTTTGGTGGGATGATGTTCCTGTATTTTGCTCCTCTCATTTTGTCCGTAATTTTAAAGGGCTTCCACAGTATTGGTTTGCCTTACAGTAGCATGGGTATTGGTATAGGTCCCCCATGTGTTTTTTCGTTTCATCTCTTTTGGATATATAAATTTAGGTGGGGTGTAGAATGGGATTGAGCAAGGTGCCAACATAGTTGGGATGCTGTTCATGACCCTGATGCATTTGCTTCCCCCCTTTTTCTAAAAAAAAAAAAGTAAAAAAAATCATATCCACAACAAAATCTCAGCCCCAGCCTCACATAATTTAGATAGAATCTGAACAAGTTAATAATTTTGTTGCTTGTGTTCTACTATTTTTTCCATGCCAATGTCTTTTATTCCCCTTTTCCCAGTTTCTCACCTACCATCTATTGAATGCTTGGGTTAGTAATGAATTCTAGGCATTGCATCTGTTGTTGCTGCACTTGTCCATTATTAGAGACATAATAAAACCATTCGCGAGTCTTCACCTAACAGATTAATCTTTAGGAGGGTTGGTCCTTGACATGATATTAGAGCCTCTGCGATTAAGTTGTCAAAAGTTTGATCCTTGCAATCCATTCCTCTAAATAAAAGTTGAATTCCAACATATGGTTAAATAGGCTTGTGTATTGACTATGCTTCAAACTCAAAGTGCTCTTGCATGAGTAGGCCAGTGAGTTGACCTTGACATCTATCATGTGCATTTTATCGGATGTTGATATGTTCCTTAACTGTTTCAGAAGGGAAATCGGTGCAACAAATGGTGAATGAAGCTCTTAGACGAGTCCCCAATACTGATGGTTTGTACAATTTTTTTCAGCTTTGCATAAAATTTACGTTTTCTGCATCATGGTTTTCCGTTTGTTTTAAAGCAAATGATCTGATGGAAGGCTTTGTTTACTATTTAATTGCAGGGAACAAAAATATTGATGTGGTATTTTATCTTCTAAAATTCAATTTCCGATTATCAGTAAAATAGTACTAGTCTGGAATTGAATATGTTTTATAACACTAAAAGTCAACTTCGTCAGGTCAATCAAATCCGGGATTCATTGGCTGTTATGGGTGACAACAGTACTGCCTTTAGCTTACCGCAAGTATGTGTCCCTTGGTTCAAAATTCAAATTCTCTTTAATTTCTTATCCTTTCAACTGTAAGTTGGGTTTCATTATCTGGATTTCTGTTATATGGAGCTTTGAGTGTAAATAAAATGATATCAAGATGAAACTTTTCTTAGTTATCAATTGATTTCCATTGAAGACAGAATGATTTTTAACTCTCATTATAGCAAACCCTATTGTCAATCATATATGTGGCTAAGAAAAATAACAATGTCTGTTAAGTTATCTGACATTAACATGTTGCCTGGTTGGTTTTCTTCATGCCATCACAACAAAAATCTTGGGTCGTCTGCTGGAGGACACATTATTGACTTCTCATTCCATTGTCAAAATTTGGGATTAGAAGACAAACTTATAAATTCTATTAGTGCCCAAACTTGGCTTGCATTGAATGCTACAATCCAGCACAAATTACAATTTGCCACTCTTCATATTTATAGACATGCTAGTATTAGGTACAAAACCATTTTTGTAGCCCTTTTGTGTTGCTTCTGGTCTACTACTTAGTTCTGATATGTACTTGAGAAACACCAATGGCAGGTTAAGCTAATAAGGCATATTAAGACTGAGTTATTTATTTGTATGGTGATGATTTAACTATTCTCCTTATTAAGGCTATGTGTCATTGGGAAAGACCTTTGACTTTTTTGGTCATGAAGAATGATATTGTAGTATTGGAATTTGAAAGTAGTTTATTTGTCCCGAATTCAGCTGTTATTTAAATTAATAATTATCTATTGTTTTCTTCGCATCTTTAATCCACCTGCCTAGCATAGTAGCTGCCTTGTATGTATTCATATTTCTTAATGGAAAGTTTTGCAATATTAAATGTAGTCTTCAACTTTTGTTAAAACCATTGCATTAGTTGATCTAACTGATTGTTGAAATTTGACCTTAACAGCCACATATCCAGCGGACAAAGCTTTGTGATATGGAGGATGTGGAGCTTGATCAATTATATGTCAAGAGAAGGGAGCAATTGAAAGAGCTTGTTGCTAGCATAATCACTCCAAAGATTGTACAGGGAAAGACTCTAAACGGGAAGGAGTTTGTGTCCTTTCTGGAGCAGGTACTTTATTTTGGGTGTTCCAATTAGAGGAGAAATAATAAAATTAATCATGGTTGGGTATGGAGTTAATACTGAAACAGTTTTCCACAGAGTGATACACATTTCCTTAAATCATCTATGGAGAGCCTTTACAGAAGACTCTGCAAGTTCTCTCATCATGTAATTATTGTACAATAGAATCAGCAGATCAATTAAGTAGGACAAATTATGGCTGAATCTCTCATAGTGCTTTACTTCTCTTCATGTGCTTTATCTTATTGTTGGTTTTCTTTGAAAAAAAGATTAGAACAGCTTGTGAATCAGTTCTACTTTTGAATTTAAGTTTTTGTATGGACAATCTAATGATGAATAATTTAAACAATTGGAAACCAAATTTTTGAATTTGTCTTTTGCAATTGTTTTCATATGTGAGAGTAGAATGTATTTGTTCCTAGTAATACTTTTAACCTTGACACTTAACAAGGTGCTCATAATTTTACCCTTTTCACTTTCTGTTATAAGAATTTTCTTTTGTGAATATTTCACTCTTGTCAGTTCTAATATGGCCAGATTTAGACTAATGATTAAAATAAAATAATGCTTTTGATGTGACTTCATTCTGTGCATCTCCATTACACCACTTTGATTTTGACCTTTCAAATTTAGATACTTGAAGCCTTGAACAAAGGAGAGATTCCATCAACAGGCTCCCTTGTGGAGGTTTTCAACAAGAATATTCTTGAGAAATGTCTGAAGTTATACAGTGAAAAGATGGCAACATTAGTTCTACCTCTTCCTGAGGAATCTCTGCAAGGGGCCCATGATAGGTCTAGAGATGAAGTCACAAAGGTCTTTGATCAGCAGCATTTTGGTCGTCACCATGCTAAGAAATCATTTATGCAGCTAGATGAAGAAATACAACAGGTATTGTTTGAATTATTAATTTATTATAGTAGACTGAGAACTCAAAATATCATTGATCTGTTGTGAATTCAGTTAGCAACTAAAGTTATATTTGCAAAAGCTAGTTCAGTGATTTTATATATCAAATATATTTTGTTTTAGATACAAACTCTAAAGGTTCTTTGCAAAATTAACTGAATTAAGATAATAAATAAATTCTCTTTCCTGGTATTTGATATGTTTGGAAGATCCTGTATATGATTTTTCATCTTGTTGATGGAGTTTTCAACCAATTAGATAGAGCAGCATGTCTGTCTAGAAAATAACAAAGACATGCTAATTGAATCTTACCATGGGATGCACAGTGGGAGAGTCAGAACAGTGAGATTGTGAGAAGTTTTGAAGAATCATGTACTTTAAGCTTCTCATCATCATTGTCTGATGATATCATATCCGGATTATATTTGTTGATTTGGTGATCTTTGGACCTTTGCTCTGCTCTGCTTTGGTCCTGGAATTTGAATATGATGATCTATACTTCAAATTTACTGGAGAAAATTATGCAGGTGTATAAGAATGTTGTTTTGCAAAACGAGTATCAATCTTCAAGGCTCTGTGAGGCGCTGTACACCAGATGTGAGGACAAAATGGATCAGCTTCAAGTTCTCAAACTTCCTTCTTTGGCAAAATTTAATGCAGGTTTCCTGCAATGCAATCGTAGTTTTGAGCATGAATGTGTTGGACCTTCAAAAACAAAATATGAGTTACGCATGATGAAGGTCTGATCCAATTAACAGTGTTTTGTCTTTTTCAATCTGTTGTGGGGTTAATACTTTGCTATGATTACCTTTTGTATTTACTTGAATATCGGAGTTCATGGGGCCTCATCTCACTACATAGAAATAATTAATTTCATATTTCATGTGTCTGTCTGCATCTCTCTTTTCATAGTGGAGGTGGGACAGTATTCCTTACATATTCCAAGTTGACCTTTGTTTGGCCATACAGTGGGCTTATTTAACATTAAAAATGGAGAATTGTTTCAATTCTCCATGAAGTAAATAAATTATGCCAATTCATAATTTTCCTGAATTGAAATTGGTTCAAATTCTAAATGTGCCTTGGTGTGACTAATGGATATATGCAGATGATGGGGAAGTCTCGGTCTTTGTTTATAAAGGAGTACAATCACAGGCTCTTCAATTGGTTGGTGGCCTTCTCCCTGGTTATGGTAGTGATTGGCCGCTTTTTTATAAAATTCATTTTGGTTGAAATTGGAGCTTGGGCACTGTTTATATTTCTGGAGACATACACAAGAATGTTTTGGACGGCAGAGTCACTTTACTATAACCCAGTTTGGCATTTTATAGTTGCAACTTGGGAAACTGTTGTTTACAGCCCAATCCTGGATCTTGACAGGTAATTTGAACTTTTTCCTTTGGCACTTCGAATTGAATTTATTAAAACCTCTGCATCAGTTGCTTTTAAAATCCATTTTAGATATAATTGATTGGTTGGCATTATAGCAGTTGGTGTTAAACTTCTTCATTTTGATGCATGCATCTCACACAATGACTCGTTGAAATCATCAATGGCCAAGTAAAACCAAGGGTGGTCAAAAACATGTGAATGCATTGGTTTCCCCTTTTTCTTTTGTCTAAATTCCCCCTTGGTTCCTTATTTTTAAATTTTTTATTCATATTTTTTTTAACCATGCTCACCTGACAATATCTTATTTAGTTGTGAATAGTTATGAGATGTCATGGAATACTGGTATTTTCATATTATTATAGAAAATATAATACTTTTGGTGATAAAAACAGATGGGCAGTTCCCCTCGGTGTCATGGTGTCATTGTTTATTCTTTATTGGCGGTGTTATGGAAGAAAAAAACATGGATCCCTATTACCTTTATACAGAAGCAATAAGAATGGTCCTAATCGACCACGAACAGACTAAATCTATGATGATGGTTGCAGTTGCTGGCATGTTTCAAGAGTTTGGCATGTTGCTCAGCAATTCGTCCTACACGGCGAGCCTTTTTTTTTTTTTTTTTTTTTACACAGCTCACTGGCTGGTCCCTTCATCTTGAAAAGGTTCTTCTGCAGAGTGTAAAAAGGTGAAAAGAGGGTGATTGACCTCTTCGGTAGCTTCTACAACTTTAGCGCCTCAAAAATGTTCTTTGATGCCACAATGGGCACTATATTTGATTTTACTAGTAACTTGTGTATTATTTCATAATTACTTAATCTAGGATTTTAGAGTAAATTAAATGTTATATACTTTGCTGTGCCACAATCATGTATGGACGTGTAAAAAGGTAAAGTTAAAGAAGAAAGAGAAAAGATGTTGTTGATTCTTTGTTCTCGTTTCTAGTTGGTGAGTTAGGTTTACTAGCGGAAATAGAATAGATGGCCTATGTTCCCTGATATCACAACTTATATCTGGGGCTTGTTCAAGTTGCGGGATAGGGAAAATATCTGCACAGTTAATTTGCACTCCTTTTTTTAATAACTGTAGGCACGTAGTTTTATTATTTTATGATTATTTTTTTGGTGTTAGTAATTTAATATGAAAAAAGGTTATGCATTCAAACGTAAAAAGGTTTTATACATTTATTCAATTACAGTCTATCATACATGCTAAGTTTAAGTTTGTTAATTTTTAAAATAATTATCTTAAAATAATTTAAATAATGATTTATAATTAAATTACAGTACATAAATATTAAACTTATTTAATATTATATTTTTTGTTAGAAGAGTGTTAAAAATATATTTTAACATTTAATAAATTATTTAAAGCATAGCATGTAATATAGTAAACTTGAATAATAAGAATTAAAACTAAATAAAACATAACATTATTTTTACTTATGGGGTTGAAATGTTAAATTATTATGTTATTTATGTGTTATAATATTTTTTATATGAAGTAAATTCTTATAATTTTGAGTCAAGTTTATGGAGCTTTTATGAGTTTATGTAAACTTTTTAGTTTGAAAACCTTGTTTCTAGTAAGCAACCAAGATAGATTTAAATATTATTGAAATTTGAGTGCTTTGCTATTGTGATAACTTTCTTTTTGTTCTTGGATTAAGAATTTTGTAGTGTTGGTTTTGTCAATACGTCTTACTCATGATTACATTTCTTTTGATGGTTCTATCGGTAGTCCTTGGTTTAGGAATTGTTTCTTTTGATATCTTTGATTCTATTGGTAGGTCATGATTATGATCAGGTTCTTATTATCTTTAACTTATTTTAAAGACAATCATAAGTTAAAATCACAACAAAATATCATATGTGTGTCAACTTAGGCAAAGTGATTAAGAGATAAAATAGATAAATACTTCCTTCGGATCCTTATTATAAGGCTCTTGGACATCAATCAATAGACCAATAAAAATAATTAATTCAGTTGATTTTATTGAGTATTTTAAAAATATATACTAATGTACCAATTATGTCCTTATTAATAATAATTAAATTGTTATGAGTAATGTGAAAACATTAAAGTCTCATGAACCACAAATAATTGTTGTGCATAATTACATTTAACACAACAATTATCTACTTTTCCTCCATGGTTGCTTAATTTTACCTCAATTGGTTAGAAAGTAGAATTAAATAGAATCTTAGTCTTGTAAATAAACCTTAATCTTTTCCCTTTAGTTTTTACACTTTTATCAGAGTTTTTGGATCACCAAGTGAAGCTATCAATTAATATGGTTTGCCCAGCGAGCTATATGCTCGCTTAACAAGAGAACTTGTGTATACAAGGTCATGTGGCAGTTCAAGAGTGGGGAAGCGTGACCAAATCATACGAAGAGCTCATCCAGGGAGTGCAACTACGAGCAAAGACCATTGATTGGAAGAAATGGAATTCAAAATCTCAATTGCTGAAGAATTTGCCAAGCGAGTTAGCTCGTTGGAATGAGCAAAGGCTAATGTTGAAGATTTTAAATTGCAAATGGAATTTCTGAAGATTTTTCAAAGTTAGTGTAGCTTGCCTAGCAAGCAAGGTCAACTTGAAAGTGAATTTTGGAATTCGTGACTATGCCTTATAAAAAAGGTAAAAGGGAGTAGCACAGTGACTAAGCAATGTAAAAGAGTGATATAAAGAGAATGGGACCCTTGGAAACTCTTGTCCCTTAGTCTCGATTGATGAACTTGTTTTGATAGTCACAAAGTCCCACATTACTTAGGAGTTGAGGCCAATAGTCGGTTATAAATACATTTCTCTCTCAACCTATCGAAGAGTCTTTTACTAAGGACAATACAGTGACGGTCCATCGAGCACCTAAACAGATAATATTTCGGATACAAATATTATAACGATATTAACTGAGATTTGAGGTTACTAAAACACTTTTAAAGTGTATGATGAAAATTAAATTATAAATTATCATAAAATGAAAAGCATTTTTTGGGGTCCCTGGGAAATAATTTTGAGAGCCAAACAAATATAGGTTGACCACACGACACCATCAATGATGATGGTCTGTTTGAGAATGTTAAAGACATTTCTACTACAATGATTTTTTATATATATATATATATATAATATTTTTTTTTAATAACAAAATTTGTTTTTTCAATACAGATCGTGGTTGTGCTTCTCTTTATTCCTGTCTATGAGATTTTCTTTTCAGCTTATTAGTCATAAATCACATGTCATGTTGTCAAACTAATCATATATATTTTTTGGTTCTTCAAAGGCTTCACATGAAATTAAATGACAAGCCCCGAATTTAGCACTTCAACAATGAAAGTAAAATATCCTTTAACCCTTAATATATCATTTTCAAGTTTGATTTATACATTTTTGTTTTGTTCCGATATAAATTTTGATTTTTTTCTTGACATTTTTTCCTTTTGTTAATATGATTATTGTGCGTGACGTAAATGATAATTTGGTGAAAATAGAAGTTCAATAGTTGTGAACTAATTCCTTTTTATTTATTTTCACATTATCTACTGTCTTTAAACCTGATAAACTCATTTTTGTTAGTGGAAATATTTTGTTTAATTCATCATGATTTGTTGTCTTAAATTGTATTTTAATTTTCTAATGACCATAAAGGCTGATATAGAAACTAAATATCTTCAATCTCTAAAGCAATATGTAAATCAGTCTCAATAGTGATCGAATAGTCTCTATTTTAATAAATTTCTTGTAGTGTCTCCCGAGATTATGACTGAAGACTCTGTCCCCCAGCAGAAGAGAAACATGACCTTTGGTGAGCAACATAAAAAAAGTAAGGGGGAACTTAAGAGGATGTTGATGTTAAAGCAAGTAGATAAAAAATTAAACTACAAGACTAATGTTGTTAAGTGAAGAAGGAATTTGCTTGTACATCATAGATAGCTGTCCAAGCAATTATGATTTGTATTTGCTATCATCTTGTGTTGATTTTGTATAGGATTTATAAAGAATATTTGAAAAATAGATGCTCTAAAAAGTTCTAGACAAAATCAACATAAGATCATAACAAAATACAATTCATTACTTGGACAACTATCCATAATCTACAAGCAAATTTTTTCTCCACTTGCTTAACAACATTTGTGTTGCCGTTTGATTTTTTATCGGTTAGCTTTAACCTCAACATACTCTTTTGTTCTCCCAAACTCTTTTTTTTTTAGTTCATCAAAGGTCATATTTCTCTTCTGCTGAGAGACACATTCTTTTGTCATAATCTCAAAAAGACACTCGAGGCTTCTCACTACAATAAATTCATTAAATATCTTGTGTTATGTAACTATTATCTTGAATTACAACTTTTCTTATAAAAGTTTTCTATAAAGAAAATAAAAATGGAGTAACGTTTTGAGCATCAAATTGATATTGATCATTAGGTGAGAAAAGAATGAGTTATTAAGGTTATGTTTCACAAAATAATTTAATATTCTGATTTTTTATTAATTAAAAAATTTATTTGATTATTCGATAAATAATTCTTTTTAGTAATTTTTTAGTAGTTTCTATAATTTTTTAAAATTTAGTATTTTTTAAAATACCAATTTTTAGTTTTTTATATTTTATATTATTTTTATCCTTAATATATTTATTAAATTTTCTGATTACTTTTTTTAAATAAATTAAATTTTTATTGCTTTTTTGTTATTTTATATTTTTTAAGTATTTAAATAATTACTTTTACTAAATATTTACAATTTAATAAAATAGTTTTTTAGTTAGTGTTACTCAACATAGCCTTAACTTAGTTACCTCTCTTGCTAGAAGCATTGGTACTTTAACAAATAACAATATCATCTTATAAGGGATGTTCAAACATAAATCGATTAAAAAAATTGATGATCGTTAGAAAAATCAAAAATCAAACCAAATTGATTTTGTTTTAAATTTATTTGAATGATTTTTTTAAAATCGATTAGTTTGGTTTGATTTGTGGTTTGAGTTTTAAAATCAAACCAAATGAACCAGCTGACAATTATATTATTATTAACTTTATATCAATTTAGGATCATATATTTATTTGTATACCACTTTTTTATTAGACAACTTTTTTAAAATAGATTGATTTGAAATAGGTGAAAATTTGACAAAGTTTTATTATAAAAGTTTAACATAATAATAAATTTGGTATTATTATTAATAATATTTTTATTCTGATTTAATTTTTAAAATGAAAAAATATATAAATTTTAATACAATAATAATTTAGTAAAAATTGTAAAAAAATGGAATCGAAACAAACCGTAAAATATTAATAAAAAAAATAAAGAAATTAAAATTCTTACTTCTCTATCGTACACGCGCGGGATTATGAAGCAAAAAATACGCGCGGGTTTTACTCTCGTGTACCTCTCTCGCTGCAACGCTCAATCTCTCGACTGGTTCTCGTTGCTCACTTTCTCTGCTCTTCACAATCCTCTCTCTCTCGTTGGTAGGCTGTTTCTTTCTATCAGTGGTTGCTCACTTTTTTATATTTATTTCATTGATTTATTGTTTCAATTTTGATTTTGTTGATTTGTGTTTCGTTTTCTATTTCATTGATTTGTGTTTCATCGATTTTGATTTCGAGACTGCCTGTATGTTTTGCCTATGAGAACATATATCTATATGCTTTGCCTGAACAAGCACTTCTATATGGATTACATTTGTACGTTTCTGAGTTTGGTTGTAACGTTTAGTTGGAGTTTACTTGGATTTTGGTTTGACGGGGTTGGACGAGACTGCTAAATTTGGTGAAATTGGTCGTGGATTTTTCTTGGTGGATTTGGGGTTTGATGGGTTTGCGGTTGAGTTAGGTGGTGAGCACCATGTGTTTGTGAATATGCATGAAAGAGAAAGGGAGAAATAATTGATAGATTGGTGGTGTGATATTGTCTATTCTGGTTTAGGAGAATGTGTGTGAGGTTATGATATAATTAGAAAGAGAGGGTTGACCCATAACCCACATTCAAACACTTGTACCTAGTTCTCAATATCTGTATGTGTTCAACAATAGCATCTGATAAGTTTGAGGGTTTCTGCTCTCTAAGTTCCAGCAATTTCTCTGTAGCATATCTAACAGTTGTATGAGGTTTGCTTAATTCTGGATAACTATAAAATGTGTCAACCAAAACAGGCTGGTTTAGAATAAGAAAGCCAAATCTGAGAACACCATTAAGCATCTTCAGAGTCAGTCCTCCAAGAAGAGACAGACAGAACTATGGCTTGATTAAAGAATTCAACTTAGACAAACACCCCTCTATATCCCAGCCACCACCCCACCCAGCCTTCACAGTCAAATTCCAACCTGGAGTATGCAGTATCAATTGCAAGTTATTTGGAAAATTTAACTTACATTATCCAAACAAGGCATTTGGAAAATAAAGGAAATTCAATTGCAAATTATTCAAATGTCATATATTTCCATGTTAGACCCGTTATTATCTTTATGTTCTAGATGATATATTTTTAGTCATTTCCTCTTCATCTCTCCCCTCCTTCTTTCTCTCTTCTTTTATCTTATTTCCCCTTTCCTTTTCCCTTCCCCTTCCACCTTAGCTTGGGTTAAAGGTGTTGTTGATGTTGATGTTGTCATATATTTCCATTTTCCTAAATTGCTAAAATTCTCTATCCAAACACAGGGTTAAGGAATAGAGATTTTCCATAAGACTTCAAGAAGACAGTGGGCAATGCTGGGCTTTTCATATGGAGAAATATTTCTGTTGCTTGGAGCTACTGCTGCTCTGATAGGTTGGGTCACACTATTCTTACATCTGTTTATGATATGGAAAAATTATATTAAATATAGTTCAAATGTAAAGTGTTTATTAGGTAAATGAATTTGAAATAGGGCCAAAGGATTTACCAATCATATGCAGAACAGCAGGAAGGCTAGCTGGTCGAGCTATTGGATATGTACAATTGGCTCGTGGTCAGTTTGACACTGTTATGCAGCAATCTCAAGCTCGCCAGGTATTCCCTTTCTTCAACCAATGTTATATATTGATAACTCATTCTCACAGGAATTAGTTTCATTAGGATTTTTTAGACTCTGTTTTTGTTTTTTAGTTGGCATGAATTCCCATTGCTTCAAATAAAAAAGGCAATTTTTTTCTGGTAAATATACATCAAGCACTTTCTCTACAGAAAACCAAACACACACCGAGTCATAATATAGCATGTCTTATGTTAATTGGAAAAAAATGACAATTTGGCTTTCTAGAATCTTAACAACATGTGGTTCACTTTGAATTTCTTGGACAATAATGTCAAATAGGAACATAAAAGTTAGGAAAATATTTGTGTTCTATCGAGGAATGCTTGTCCATGGCTCCATGCTAGGACTTGGTAATGACATTCCATTTCAAAAACTACATAGTACATTCTATTGTATTAACCTATTTTAACTTTTAGGTTCATAAGGAACTGCAAGACACAATGGCTCAGCTAGATGCCATTCGTCATGAAATTCGAAGTATATCAATCATAAATTCTGGTCCTTTGACGCGAAGGCTTGTGGATAATCCTGACCAGACATCTTTCTCAAATGGTATTATTTACATGATGTGTTTTGGAATTTGGATTCTACTGTAGTTTTCTAAATTTTTGCAGATGCAATTGCTGAGATTCTTTTAATCCTATTATCTTCTGTTGATAATACAGACAATAGGAAACCAGAAGATTCTGGACAAGAGAATAGCTCGATACCCCCTGTTATCAAGGTTTATGGACTAAACCCACAACTTGTGACAATTATATACTGGTAGAGGAACTGAGTGTGTTTACAGGTTTATAAATATTTCCAGGATTCAACTTCAATGTCATCCAATTCATGCCATATGCAAAGTCAAGCAACCATTTATTCCAGATTGGTAGAGTCCCCTGCCATAAAAAATGAGTTGTCAGCAAGTAGTACCGAAGTTGAGAAGATAGAAGACAAACTAAAGCTTACTGTCTTACCAATTTCTGCTGAAAACGCTGGACTATTACCAAATCATGGGGGTATGATATTTTTATGTTTTATTGTCTTCCCTTATCATGATTGTGTAATCTCTGTGTTGGATAATTATAGAACTTTGCTTGGTATTTTTATGTTTACAGTTTGTGCACTATATATTGTGGTCATGCCATGTTTATTGCTTATCTATGTATGCCAAATACATGCTAGTTGCATATGTACAGGCTCTAAACTCTAAAGTCTAAAATATGTAGCATCTTGTTACTTGACATCACACACACACACAGATATTTCAAATGTGAATTAGTTAATCTGTATACTTCTTCATTTGGACTATATTTGGTTAGGCTGAAGTAAAGATTGTTGGCTGATCTTCATTCATTGTTAATACTGTGGTCCATTTGGTATGGACTTGGATATTATAAAAACTGTTATTTATTTTATTGTGAAAGCCGTAAATTCATTGTTGTCCCTTTTCTTCTTTATAAATGCCTGGTAGTTTTTTGTCTTGTCTGTTCATGATTGAAGGATTGGAGGGATTCTGTTTGTTTTACAACGACATCTGATATGAAACAAATTATGATTGTGTTAACAGCTGATGTGAAAGGATCTGACATAGTTCTAGAAGCAATTGTGGAGGCAGAGGTCGCTCATAATGCAAAGGAATTCTTTTCACAGCCCCAAAATCAAATATGATTGATATGGTAATCCTACACAGTACCTTAATTTTCTAGATGTTAAAGTTTGTGGCATTTGTAAATACAAAGTAATAGGTGGTATCTTACATTTGTAGGTATTGATTCTTGTTTTTTCTTTTCAAGTTCAGGCTAGAAAATCTGTCGGAGTCTTTGGGTTCAAGAGATTATTAATTTTTTCTGATTTGAACGGTTTCCTCACTCAACCTTCCCCCCTTTCCACTCGATAATAAAACAAAACCAAGCTAGTCTCCTTAACGAATAACGAGGTTATGACAAACTATTTGTATAAAGTTTTCTGTTATCTTCTATTTGCTGTATGGTTGCTGTATGGTTGATGGTTGAGCATGCATTAAAAAAAATAAGAATTTTGAAATTGAATTAAAAATATTTGATAATTTGAATTTTGTTTAAAATATTTGATAATTTGAAATTATATACTCATCAATTGTAATATGCATTTTTTTATACTTGACCATGTTTTCATTTTTAAGTTTCTAAAGAGTTTCAAGTAAATTTAATCTAATGTGACTTATGATCTTGGTTTTTGTATCTTATAACTAAAAATAAAACTTCATTCATAAATAATGAGATTCTTATTGATTTTTTAAAATTAAGACAAAACTTGTTACTGGATTACTCGGGATTAACATTAAACAAAGGCTCATCATGAAAGATGACAAATTGGCTAGGTCCGGCATAAATATAAGATTGGATTAAGATACAAACTGTTATAAGTAAAACCTGAAGTATCTAAGGATGACAACTGGCGTGTCTGGGGTGAGTTTGGTCCTTTTCGTTACCATTCCCGTAAAAGGTGGGGCGGGGACAGGTAAAAAGGAAGTGAGTTTAAAATTTTAATATTTTAATATCCATCTTCATTTTTGTCGAATTTTATCGTGTTAGGATATATCCATCAGTAATCAACTACACTCTTTTTTATAATTTTACTCTACTTACTTATTTTAAATAAATTATATATTAAGTTTTTAATTCACTCAATATATAAATATAATGAATACCAAAGAAATTAAAGTTAAAAAATTAAGAATTCAATTATATTTTTAGTTAAATGTATATTTTTTAATTTTTAATTTTTAATTTAATTATTTAACTATTAAGTTAATTGATTTATATTTTAAAAAATTATAAAAAAATTTAATTATATTATGTATATATATGTTGGAATAAAAAATTATAATAGTCAAGATACATGTACGAGTATAATTGCACATTCATTTTCATTTCTGTTCTTAAATAGTTGGGGTACTACACGTACCCATAATAACTAGTCAAAGTGAGTATTTTTATCAAAGTTAGAACGAATTTGGGGTCACATGTATGAGAGGTTATTTGCCATGCCAGAAGTATCCCCATATTGATTTGCGTCGGGTGTTCAATATTTCAAGTTGTACTTATAATGGTTTGTATTTTACTTTAGTCTATTATCTATGTCAGTCCTAGCCAATTTGTTGCCTTTCATGATGAGCCTTTCTTTAATGTTAATTTAGTATAACCCTCTTAACGAATGCTTCTGAGCTGACTTAACTAATAATATGATCGGCGAGTTTATCTTATTTTTAATTTCTTTTTTTCGTATCAAACCGGATGATAAAGAAGTTTCGATATATAAATTTGAAATCTTTATATTATTTTTTTCCAACAAAATCTTTATATTGTAAAAATTTAAATATTTTTTTAGTCTCTTAAATTTAAAATTACTTGATTTTGGTTCCTCAATTAAAAATTATTTTTTAATCTCTTAATTTTACCAAATGTTACTGTAGTCTTTCAAAGTAAATTTGAGGGACTACATAAAAGGAGCATATTTTTGTTTTTTTTTTTAAATTAAAATTGTGAGACTAAAAAATAATATTTTATAAATTTGAGTGACTGAGCAAACCATTTTTTAATTAGAAAACCAAAATAAAAAATTTCTCAAATTTAAAAGATTAAAAATATATTTAAGTAAATTGTAAATTATATATTTGTGCGCGCGTGTACGAGGGAGAGTGTAGGATGCATTTTTTTTTTCCTTTTGGTGAGTGAGTGTACGAACTACGAAGCATTTGTGCATTACGGGAAGACGCTGCATTGCCTCGTGGCTCGTGGAACGGAACAAACTTTAAGCTGTTTAATTTGAGAGAAAATAAAATATTTTTTCTTATTTATTTGAACAAAAATAAGACAAAAACGTTGTAATTTGAAGACGGTATAAAAAAGATACTTTGTCCTAAAAAAAAAAAATTCTTTTCGATAAAAAATTAAAAGGAGTCTGTGAGGGCGGATGACATTTTCACTGTTGTATTTTCTTCAGTTATGTTTGATTACATCTTATAAGATTTGAATTTGACTAGTAACTTGTATAATTCTAAATGGCAATACAATACTAGTTATTGAAGTAAGTTTTCAAAATTTTAATTCAAGAACTATGATATTCTTTTCATTAAAGTTAGCAAGGTTTGCTAGAAAAGACAAGAGGATGGGTGGGAGCTGTAAATTAACGAAAAACGCAGTCCGTTTTATAAAGCCAAACCCTTCTTCCTCTTGCACTTCTCTCAAGTCTCAACTCAACTGGCATTAGTGAACACTCAAGGAGAGAAAAAAAAAAAAAAAAAAAAAAGCAGAGCCAAACCCTAAACACAATTCTCTTCTCTTCTCTTCTCTTTCTCCAATTACAACTCGTTTCCCTAACTCGGCCGAGTCATCATGGCGAATCACCCTGCAGAAGCTCCCACCGACGACTTCCTGGAGCAAATCCTGGGCCTCTCGACCTTCGCCTCCGCCGACCCCTCCGCCGACGCCTCTCCGATGATGCTTCAGCTCAACTCCGGCGACGCCGCCACCCACCTCGCTGCGTTCCACGCGCCGCCCTACCAGCTTGGCCTCAGCTTGGACCAAGGTAAGGGACCCTTCCTCACGCCCGAGGACGCTTCTGGAAGCGGCAACCGCTTCCGCGACGACATCGTTGATACCAGACCTAAAAACGTAATTTAATAATCTTTTCGTTTTCATTTTTATTTTATTTTCTCTTCCTATTATCGTAGATTTTCCTAAATTATAATTTTACGGCTTAATATATAATTTTTTTGTTTCCTTTCTTCCCCTTTTGGGGTATGAATCATATGATCATGTGTTATCGAGCTATTTGTTGAGTTCGATTTTTTACGTGTTTTGTTCCATTTGTTGGTGGAGTGAAATGAGAAAAAATGGAAAGTTCTATTAGGCAAGGTTCGTCACTTAGTCTTAGCCAATATAATACAAAATTACAAATATATGAAAAAAAATATATTTTTTAACGCACAAGCGATGGAATGGTACCCTCTTTGCTAATAATTAAATCTCACAAGTGAGAAGAACTTGTGGTCTTGTTTGGATAAACTTTTTTATAATGGAAGTAAGAAGAATATGCATAAGTGAATTTGTAAAAGTTCTCTCATTTTAGTTTATCCAGAAGATGATTTTTTAACTTGTGCATAAACTCAATTTCCTTCTCATTTATTTATCTCATAAGTACTTATGGAGAAATTTATTCGAAGCCTTTTTGGCTTCCTTTTGTTGATGCTTATAGCATCAAGCATCAACAATTGCTCTTATTGAAATTCTGTACTTCATGAGTGGATAATCCTGGTAATACTTGACTTGGGGTATAAGTTTCAGATAAGAATTCAAGTTGAAGATGTATGATTCTGATTAGATATTTATGGACTGTGAGATAGGAACCAAATCTTTGGTCGTATCAGTAAAAGGCTGTTGAAAGTCTTTAAATGATTTTTTTTGAACATTTCAGATTATGATACAGTGGAAAATAGGCTCTACTTAGGCCTTTGCATTGGTACTTAGGGTTATTTTTTCTGAATTTTTAAATTCTTAAATCATATGGATATATATTTGGTTTAAGCTTATCTTGTGAATAAATGCAACTTTTTACATATTGTTTTATTATTTTTAATATATATTCTGCTTTTCAGAGTGCTTGGCGGAAAATTGTTGATCAAAGACTTTTTCTTTTCTCTAGCTGATATATAACCATTTTGCAGGTTTTTCATGGACAACCCATGCCTACTACTGTTCCTACTGCTCCACATCCACCTGCAGTGCGACCTAGAGTGCGGGCTAGAAGAGGACAGGCTACAGATCCGCATAGTATAGCTGAAAGGGTGGGCACTGGATATTTCCAAGAATACATACTTTCTTCTTGTTATGGTGCTTAATATTCAAAATTATGGCAAAATCACGTTATTTTTTTATTAGCTAATTTGTTTTTATTCTTCATGTTTCTGTTCAATGACAGTTGCGCAGAGAGAGAATAGCAGAAAGAATCAGGGCTTTACAAGAACTTGTCCCTAGTGTCAACAAGGTATTTGACTTCTTGGACATGCCATTTTATTACTACATGTAGTTTGACACTTATCTATGGAAGTTGTAAAATTCTGTCCTTGGATAAGTAAGGGATTTTCTTTCATGTTTAACCTGACTCTAAAATGAGTCCATGACACACTTCATTAAGTTATGGTGTGTCAATTGATACTTATTGTCAATTGCTACCAAAAATAGAGTGCTGAAAATGCATATTTCCAGGTGTGTGTTTTTGCATATTTTTATGGAACCTTGTAGATTTTTTAATTATGTACTTGCTTATATGTTAGAACTTGGAAGTTGGAACAATAACCATCTACAGTCCTACACTCTTACAAAATAGGGTGTTTTTGCATGTAAAAAATTCTTGAAATATAATGCTTAAATTCATTAAAATGTTGAATACTTTTGGTTTATCTAGGAACTTTGCTTTTCCCCCTTTCAAATTTGATTCCTAATAAGATAATGAATTGCATTGAATTGAAGTGAGTGACCGCTGGACAGTTTATTAATCTGTGGTTTATGAATGCAATGACTGGAATGAAGTGTTAATTTTTGGAGTACTTTTATTTGGGATGTGTTTTTTTTTCTTCCTTCTTTTGGGAATAATAGCTAGAATATAGATTAAAAGATGGTTGGTGTTAAATAAAATCTCCTGATAGCCATGCCTGACATGTTTTCTGTTTAACAATTAATGTTTGTTTACTGCAATATAATTAATCAAGGAAAAGTCTTCTATCAAAGGAGCTATATATAGGAAGACATTTGCATATGTCCTGATTAGGTGTGCTGCAAATTTAGAGAGTTCTTGAAGTATTGAACAAGTGTACTGTATTTCATGATGTATAAGGTTTTATTAGTGACTTTTGTGGTCTGCTGTATTTCTCTTGACCCTCTGCAGCATCATTTTTTTCCGTTGTCTCTGATATTATTATTTGTTCAGACAGATAGAGCTGCCATGCTGGACGAAATTGTGGATTATGTCAAGTTCTTGAGGCTTCAAGTGAAGGTTAATGCTCTTGTGATCTGCATGGATTTCATATTTCATTTCATTTGATGTTTGTTCTTATTAGGTCTCAGTTTATAATTAATGGCAGCTTCTAGTTTGATTTATGGTTTACTTTGTTAAACCTGTTAAGCTTTACCTTTTTGACTACTTGTCTTTTCAAATTGTGCTTATCAACCTTAAGAGCCACTTTGGATGAGTACCCATTAGCCCTTGGATTTTATTCCTGAAGATGAGTGAATATCTAAATACAATCAAATGATGGAATCTTCACACTATTTTGTGCTATAACTACTTTAACTATTAACTATACAATAATATCAAAGGGTCTCAACTGTGGACTGAATTGTCGTCCACCCATGGAAAGTATGTTTTTCAATATTTGTGATTGTGAATTGTAAAACCAATTTCTACAAGCACATCAACCAATTTCATTATTCTTGACGTGTGTGAGTACATATTGCTGTTTGGATATGAAAGTGACAGCAAGGCATTTCATAGGATCCAAATTTGTCAACAATATGAAACTAGAGTGCAAAAAGACTTTCAATGACTGCTGAGTGCTGCTTCATCTGCCTTTCAGGTTTTGAGCATGAGTAGATTGGGTGGAGCTGGTGCAGTGGCACCACTGGTAACTGATATCCCATTATCGTCAGTCGAGGTAATTATTCTACCTAAGGTATAGTTGGCACAAATTTGTTTCTCTCCAATTTATCAAATTTAATATCTATCAATTCAGGAAGAAGGCGGTGAGGGAAGAACCCAGCCAGCTTGGGAGAAGTGGTCAAATGATGGCACAGAAAGACAGGTAGCCAAGCTTATGGAAGAAAATGTTGGTGCTGCCATGCAGTTTCTTCAATCAAAAGCACTCTGCATCA
>PYAF01005253.1:2568517-2579071 GCA_007407185.1 Glycine tomentella | reverse complement strand
GTATAGTTGGCACAAATTTGTTTCTCTCCAATTTATCAAATTTAATATCTATCAATTCAGGAAGAAGGCGGTGAGGGAAGAACCCAGCCAGCTTGGGAGAAGTGGTCAAATGATGGCACAGAAAGACAGGTAGCCAAGCTTATGGAAGAAAATGTTGGTGCTGCCATGCAGTTTCTTCAATCAAAAGCACTCTGCATCATGCCCGTCTCACTAGCTTCAGCAATATACCAGTCACAACCCTCAGACACTTCTAGTATAGTTAAGCCTGAAACTAATCCTCCATCATAATCATAGTCAGACCTCTGGCACAGATGCACCATCCAGTGGTCCCATCAAGCGCTCACCTAACACTGCTAGGACCCACGTGTAATTTGTCTGTTTCAAACCCCCTTAACCTTAGTCATTGGTTCGCATCAAGTTGCATTCAAAGTAGGATGCCATAGTCTTTTCCTTTTTGTCGTTCTTTCAACTTTTTTGTCTAGACAGGGTTTGATGTCAATGCCCTTCAAAACACAAGCAAACCCCATCTTGATAAATTTCATGTAAAGGGAAAGAAATTGTCGAAGTTCACTTGATATGCCCTTCCTTTTTGTATCAATTGGTGGGGGTTAGTGGAACGTGATGGAAGCGCTTTTATAGTAGGGCTTGGTTTTTTGTGGTGGGCAGTGGGACCTTCTAAAAGGTTAGGGTGGTATGTATATTTTTATTAGTGATGTAACTCTTAGGGAATTTGAATTGCAGAGCTGAAATGGATAAAATGGTTGTTTTAACAATGCTGGGTGTTGCTAGTCCACCAGAAAATGATATTGCTTTTGTTTATTTGAGGTGTGCTTTAATTATTTATTTGAAAGTAATTTGGACTCCTTTTTGCTAATGGAGGGAGAGGTTGAATGGAAAGTATGGTGTTATCTTAATTCAAATTGTTTCAATCAGTAAGCTACTTTGTGCAAATCTCAAGTGGCGGAAACTGTTGCTTTAAACTCTGCGTATGAATATGAATAGAAAAATGTTAGTCCAAGCTCTTCTTGTGCGTGCGTTGAATTTTGTCAATAAAAGTGACATGCTTAATTACTATTAGATGCGAAGCAATTCTTGCCAATTTTTTCAATCAAACCACCAATCTTAATTTTTGAAAGCTGACTTTTTGCTTGTGTAGTTTTGCTTACTTTTGGTACAATAGGATGGTAACAATGAGATTAAAATTATGAAAATGATAGGACTTTAAGAGGAGGGGAGTTCAATTTAAAAGACTAGTTGATTAAGTGGACGAACCTCTCAAGTACTACATATTTCTCACCTGTTTAAAATATCTCATTTTTTTAATGATAACACTCTTGAAAATTCAAAATGTAATTGTGCATGAGAATATGTAATATTATTAGTTCTTTTGTGTAAGGATTTAATTATTGCGAACTATATCAAAAGTGAGACACCAGTGAAGTGAACCACACCTCTTTGCGTGTAGTAGTAGGTTACTCACTTTTTTTTTTAACATGTAGCAATTTTTTTTTTTTTTTTAGAATTTGTCCAATGAACCACTTTATTTTAAATAAAATGAATGAAACTTGAGAATTATGTTTTAGTGTCCTCTTTAATATTGTTGTCTATATTTGTTTTCTCAAATTCTATATTTGTTGTAATTAGTTGTTTTTACTGTTTTCTATTTTGTTATTTATATTATTAGTGTGCTAGATAACTTCTTGTTATTGAGGGATGTGTGAATAGAAATTAGTTTTTCACCTGTTAGTTACCCATATTGTATAGGCCATGTAAAACGTGGATCAATTGTTTCTTGTTTTATATATTGTAAAAGCTACTAAGCCAACTATAATTTTTTTGATTCTGAATACACATTCTCTCTAAAATTTGTGTTATAATGTTCAACAATTTTAACATAAACTAGAAATATTCTACCGTAAAATAATAATTTACATTTTTTTATATTTTTATTTTTTATTTTTGTCAGTGTCAATATGTTTAACCGCAAGAAAAATGCAAGTCAATACAAATGAGTCTTTTACAAGTTGAATTGATCTATATATTTACTCAACTCCAATGTTTACCAAAATAAGTTTATTAGTTTTTCCAATACATAAGAAATGAAGGAGAGGAATGGTTGGATCTGAAACCCCATTAAAGAAAAAGGTGAGAGTTTGAGAGCGAATAGAGAGAGAGAGAATGATCCTAAAAAAAAATATGATTAACATGTTTCTATATATTAGAAAAAGTGTATAACCTACTATTACATATAAAAAGAATGGTTCACTCTGATGTCTCACTTTTAAGATAATTCACCATAATGAGACCCTTAAAAATTAGATTTCGAGTTGCCTTCCTAACTTCTAAAATCAAACCATCACCACATTTTTATTTTAGATTTTAAAATTATTATTCTATGTCCCACAGCTGATTTGTGTTAACATACATCCTTTAAGCTAACTTTAATAGGAAAGCATCATTAATCTTTCTAGTAGAACACACTCCTAATGGACCTTCCATTTTGGGTTGAAAAATATATCCCAAGTTAGTATATAAATTAACTTTCCTCATGTCATTAGTCTCCCCCCAAAGGAATCTCTTTCACATTAGTGCATGTATGGATTTAAGTTAACAGAGTTTAAAAATACTTTAACTTCATAAATAACAACTTTTTTCTTCTCAATTCATACTTAGGAATGCACAATTTTGCATTGGAATTCATACAAGTATTTTTGTAATTATAAACCAAACATATATATCCTTAGTTCATTGAATCACAAATACAATGAGAAAAAAAAAACTATTTTTCCAAAACAAAAAATCAGCACTCGCTTGATTTCCAATACCTTAAGAGTATGTTTGGATAGAGTATTTTAAAATTTAAGGGAATTTAAAATTTAGGAAAATTAAAATGCATAAATTAAAATTTTTTTATTTTCAAAATTCTATGTTTGGATAAAGAAATTAAATTTTTTTTTATTTTTAAAATTTTGTGTTTCAATAAAGAAATTGAATTTCTTCATTTTTAAAATTTTGAACCTCATGCATGGAGAGGTGTGTGAGGTGGGTGCCGTGGGAGTAGCGAAGTCGAGTACTTGCCAGCTATGGAGACAGAGCAAAGAGTGGTGCAATTAAAACTTGTATAGAAGAAGAGAATTTCAATTTCTCACATTTTAGAAGGAAATTCAAATTTCACATTTTTAGTTTAAAATTCTATTTTAAAATTTCAAAAATTTAAATTCTTCATATAAAAAATCCCAACAATGAATTTTAAATCAAAGAATTTTAAATTCTCTAATAAATTATTTTTTTCAATTAAAATTTTCTATCCAAACACACTTTAATTAAATTTTTCGAGAAATCAATTTTTATTTTTCCTTCCTAATTTATTGACCCGGACTTGAGAAAAAGTTATTGAGATAAGCTTGAATGACTTCCAAGACATAACACAAAGAGATGGTGTAATGGAGGATCTCCCTTAACAAGAATTATTTCCCCTAACAATATGAGAGAAAGCAAACATGAAATTTACGAATACAACACGAGAGAAGTTGTGCGACTTCCATGAATGAGAGAATACTCAATTAAAAAGTGACTATCACAATAGATAAACAAGATTCAATACAAGTTGATAATAGCTGATTTCTTTAAATTTATTAATAGCTGTTTGATTCTTTGAACGTGAATATGAAGATATAAGACTCACTTCGATGATTTCTATGTCTTGATAAGAAGAGAAAGACTATAATCAAAATAGTCAAACAAAATTAATACACGGGGATAGGGCTAGTTTATTATGGGGGGTTTGCTTCTTAAGTAGATAAAATTCTAATACATTTAACATAAACAGTGTATTATCAATATTGTCTAACTTGCAATCATGCAACCTTCTGATTAATAATACTTTATTTTATTTTTAATCAATTGAACTAATAGGTCATTTATGTTAAAAATTAATTAATGTTGATATATATAATATTAAAATTTCTAATACATATTTAATACATATAAATTTATATAATAAATTTTATAACAATGTATTTTTATCTAATAATGCATATTTTATAACAATAAATTTTAAATAAAAATCATGATTTAATTAAAAATATAAGTTTGAATAAAAGATATTACATTCATATATATTAGAAATTTTAATATTATAAAATTATAGATTCATATACTTTAAAAATTTATATATGTAAAAAATATATTATTAAATAAAAATTAATTATTATAAAATTTATTATGCAAATTTATATATAATTTACCTATTAATTCAATTGGTTAAACCTTCTACACGAAAGATTGCAGGTTTGGTGTATTAGAATTTTGTCGTAGGAAGCAAATCCCTTATTACAGTCTACAAAACTGGGCTCCAACCAATGGGCCGAAGCCCAACCGTCTGTCCGAAACCGATTACAAATTTTCCAGTTACCTTATCTATCCGCGCTGTGGAAAGAACGAAGACACGGGAAACAAAAATGGCGCTAGAGCAAGCAGTATCATCATCAAGCAACTTGAGGAACGTTTTCACCAACCCCAAAACCCTAATTTCAAAACCCCAATTCCAAGTCGCTGCTTCCCCCTCATGGAAAACACAGCAGCGGCGCTGGAAAGGGCGGGTGGGGAAAAACTTGAAGTGCTCCATGACAACAACAACAACAACAACAACGCCATCATCATACCCTAAGCCCTCGGAGATTCCGTGGCAGAAGGAGCTCTGCAACTCCGTCAACCTCATCGGCAACGTCGCCGCCCCCGTCGAATTCAAACACCTCCCCTCCGGCAAGGTCGTCGCCTGGACCCGCCTCTACGTCAAGAAAAGCGCCACGCAATCATCGTCCATAAACCTCACTTTCTGGGACGACCTCGCGCTTGTCGCTTCCCAGCATCTCCAGAAAGGTCATCAGATTCATGTCTCTGGTCGCCTCATTACCGACACTGTTGAAACGGAGGAAGGCAAAAGCCAAACTTACTACAAGGTTTTTGTAACCGCGCCCAATTGATTAGGATATAGGGTTTAAGGTTTAGGGTTTAATTAATTGAGTTTAATGCCTATCCACTAACTGTAAAACAAACTTACCATACATGTTGTGTTGTGATTGAATCACTTTGTAAAACTTTATGTGCATAATTCTTCTTCTCTGATTAGAAATAGATGTACATTGTGGCCGCTGAAAAAGCAGTTATGACTTGTTTTGTTATTTGAATGTTGCCAGGTTGTTGTTCAACAGCTGAATTTCATTGAGAGGAATTTCTCTTCGGTGTCAGCATCGCAGGGTCAAGAGTTTGATTTTGCGATGGCTGGTAGTGGTAAGTTATGTGTTCTGTGGAATGTTGTGTCAACTTGGGGGTTTTTGTATTTTGCTTAATATTTTTGCTTTTTGTTTCAGGTAGGAAAGTGAGCAATGCTGCAAACAGTACTGGTTCTGTGGTGGAAACATGGAATGCGTTCTTTGCTAACCCAGGGGAGTGGTGGGACAATAGGAACAACAAGGTGAATTGTTGATTAATTCTGTGAATTAAGATAATCTGCATATCTAAGCTGTAAACTGTAATGTGTTATTAAGTGATTGTTTCAAATGTTTTAAAAACTGTCCGGCAATGCTCAAGGTTGTTGGGTTATCCGTGTCTGCAATTGTGTATGCATTTGTATGCAATTTTCCTCAATATCAAAGATTATGGTGAAACCAGAACTGCAACCGTAATTTAGAACTTTGGTTTGAAGTATTGTGTGCCTATCGAATATTGCTAATTTTCTGTTTTGTTTATGGAGTTACTTCTCTCTTTTAGATCATTATGATATCAACCAGCCTTTTAAAAAAAATGATGTCAACCATATGATTTCAACTTGCCTTTCAATGATTTCCCCCATTAATTTTTTTATGCAAAATTGTTTTGGAAAGGGTATGCTGCCCCATTTCAAGGTTGGAGCATGTCATGTGCCTTGGCAAGGTCTTACAGTGGTACTTATAAGTTATAAATGACTTTTGTCATTGCTGTTCAATCATCTGCCCGTTAAGCCTACATCATTGACTTCCCATTTCACTTCACTGAGAATCAAGAAAAGCCTTTTTATCCTAAGAGTTTCATTTCTATGCACTGTCAGTATAAAATTGGTAGGTATGACTTTTAAGGTTGTTATGATCAAAGTCAATAAACTTATCATATATGGTAATTTGTAACTAGCTGACAATATAAAAGTCCTTTACACTGCCAGTACACAGTACATGTGTTAGTGTTATTTACTCTTATCATAATGATAATAATAAGAATAAGCCTGACTAATGTTTTTAGGCATTCTGTATTAACATCACTATGACAAAATTTAAATGTACCTGTTGGTTTGTTTGCCATTTGTCTTCGCCTGCATGAAATATATACCCAAAACTGAAGGGGACAATCCCAAGACATTGCAGGTTGCATTATATTCAGTCAACAATTTATGTTTATGGATCTTGATCAATTTGAGTAATAATTCAGTCAGCTATCCTCTGCCATTTTGTATAGCCATGTCTTGCTCAGTTCATAATTGACTGATGAATGTGATTTTCCCCTCAAGTTGCTTCCTCCATGTTCTTTTAAAGCCCTTGTGAATTTCCCATTCCTTATATCTTCATGTCTGGAAAATTTGCAGAGGAATCCAAAAGCTCCTGATTTCAAACACAAAGATACAGGGGAAGCTCTGTGGATCGAAGGCAGATACAATCCGCCATGGGTCAAGTCTCAACTGGAAATACTAGACTCAAGAATGGGGTCTTTTGCTAGTCAAAATGCTAGGATGCCTGTAGGTATGGTAGCTGCTGATGAAATTGTTTCTTTCTAATTGCTCATGCCTAATCTCGCTCATGTAATATTCAATTTTAACTGTGAAACTTCTTTGTACAGTTTGCATTTTACCCCTAATTTTAAATTCTATGTATGTCAATACTGATAATGGTTAAGTTTGGCCTTGAGCTATATTTGGTTAGCGATCAAGTGATTGTGTTGCATTCAGCATTCTCTATTCCTGTTGTGATTTACTGGAATCGATAAAACACTAACAACTATTCAGTCTTGATGAGCCATAACAAGGTCATCACTTTAAACAAATGTTAGTCTTGTTCTTCTAAGTTTTGATAACAACTTGACCGTTTAGATAAATTAACAATATTCAACTAATGACACAACATTAAACTGTGGATATAATAAAGGCATCAACAATGAAAGTGTGTGATTTTCAGTTCACAATTTTCAAACCATGATTTGAATAAAAGCCGTAAGAGACGAGTTTTATTTTTGGGCCCTCTAAATAGGGTCGGAAAGAAGTTGAGTCGAACATGATTGGCTCAACTCATTTTAAAAAAAAAAAAACTCATTTAATAAGAATTAGTTTATCTTAAAATTTGAATAGAGTTTGATAGGAACCATTTTTTAAAGTTCAAATTTGGTTTGATTTTAGGTTGTGAACAGTTCAGTTCAATTTTTTTTAGCTCTATTTGCATAAATTAATAATAGTTAAAGTATTTAGATTTAGTACTCTTTATAATTTTAATAATAATAGTATAGTTTTGTTAGAAAGTTAATGATATAAATTCAACAAAGATAAAAATAAAATATTTAGTTTATGTTTAACTTAATTGGTTCGTGAACTAAGTTCAAAGATAAGGAAGGACTTGAATGTTGAACTATATATCTATATGTCGGTTTAGGTCATTGTCAATTCTGTTTCCAAACACCTAACTAATCATGCTAGAAGCGTGTAGGCCTTTTCCTCAACTTTGCACAAGTTGTGCTTCTCTTGTATCCTTCACAGACTGATTCTAGGGTGCACAACTGGTGTGGGTCTTGTACCATGCACAAGTAAGAAGGACCGTTGGATCTGGTCTGGACTGGCAGATCTGGTTGCCTGAGATGCATGTATGTAAAACTGACACACAAACCACAACACACCTGATTGAACTTAGAAAAGCACTCACCTGCTGCTCATTTTGTTAGTCTGAATTTAATATATTAAAAAATCAGTCAGAAGCTTAGGGACCCTTATCTCTCTCTTCCAAAAAGAAATAGTAGTACCTTCGCCGGATGGGTCATTACAGCATGAGGAAGTTTGATACTTCTCCATGAATGGGGACTTTACCTCTGATTAGAGGTCATTTCTGGTTATGAAAAATTATATGTTAACTTCAACCATTTGAAAGTAATATAGCTTAATAGTTATGTAATTTAGTTAATAAATTTTAAATTATGATAATAGATTAATAAAAATAAAAAATTGCTAAATAAAACTAAATTAAACTGTAAAAATTGATTTGATTTGATTTGGATTTGATGTTATATTTAAATCAAAAGCTGCTCTTAGTTAGAATAGGCTCTTACCTATCCATTGTTATGACAGTCCAGTCAAACCAAACAAATCATGTCTTTATTTTGTTTGGTTTAGATGAATTTTTGTTCCAAAATCAAATCAATTGTACTGTTTAATCATATTTCACACCAACAATCTTATCATTGCAAGAACACACTAGACAAGAGTGATATCTTTATTTTAAAATACTTAAACACATCTTAAATAGCTAAGTATTTGCCACATTCTTAGAATCATGCGGCGAACTTGACAAAATCTACTTCTTTTGTTCTTTTTCACTAGTACTATTATTTCTTGAATTTGAAATGCCTATTTATGTATGAAATAAGTAAAATTTTATAGCGAATAGGTGAATCATACATTGATATGATTAGTGTATGATCCACCTATTCTTGATAGAATTATACTTATTCCATGCACAATATTTATTATCATTAATTTTGTACTACAATTGTATTCATTTACTTGTAATGACTTATAACATAAAATTAATCATAGTTATACGTCTGCTTTATTAGCATGTGTCACGGCGGGTGAATATATGCTATTATGCTGGGTACGTAAAAAAAAAAATAAAAAAATAGGCAGTGTGTTAATCTATTACCCTCCCGGAACACAGTTTGTGCAATGTGTTGCAAAAACAGTTTCGTACAAGTTAGCATTTCTGTTGTAACTATTACTTGTTGAAACCCTTTCTACCTATTATAAATCAGAAGAAACTAAGACTTATATCAGAACCCAGAGGAGAAGATTTGACTAATTGCTACTGCATAATTTGTTGGTTAATGGAGGCGATATATAACAGTATTGAAACTGTGAAGCTAATCGGTGACAGTTAGGCACGCCAAACTCTCATTTCGTATACAGTGTCACACACACCAACTTGCTGCATGCACAAATGTGAAACGAATAAGATTCTTGGAGGAAAAGATGCTAATAAGCTAATTGATGAAATTAATTAAATCAAAGCGTCTACGTCATGGAAACGGGCGAAAATGGCAGAATCCTATGGCACCACACAAGCTAGCAATTAAAGCAAAGTTTATCGGATAAGGATTCCTGTATAGTAATCTTCTTTACTTTTTATATATATAGATTGATGAATTTCATGACGTAACCATGCCTGCCAACGAAGAAAGATCCTATGCTCCTGTTAATATTGCATTGCCACAGGTATGGACACTGCCCCCACCACACAACTCAATGAGTTTTGAACTCAATCATCTCTTCAGCAATAATTTTGATGTCACAGTACACATGCACCCAATTAACCTGCTTTCTTTTTTATTAATATACCACTTCACATGCAATATTATAACTTCTAATTAAGTTTCTAACAGTACTGTAAATTCAATCGTTATCGATTCTAAGTTCTAGTAGTACTGTATATAAATTCACGCGGATCTTGATTTAGTTCATCTTAACTAGGTTGAAATTATAAGTACTAGTAAAGAAAAAAGATGTTTTGACTGAACAGCTTCATCAGATGAATTATTGTTACTAGCAAACAGCGAGATCCCGGCCCGGAGGGCTGGTGATAGGGGTGTTCGCGGGTACGGGTCATCCGTGAATCCAAACCGATCCGAACAGTTTGGGTTGGGTCATTTATATATTTGGGTCAAAATCGAACCAAACCGATCAAAACCATTCATGTACGGGTTGGGTCACGGGTTTAGATTTACAGATCCGTTGATCCGATGACCCGATCCATAAACTCGTAATAATAACATAAATTTTATTATTTATATATATATATATATATATTAAAAATTAAAAAAATAATTTGACAATAAAAAAAAAATGATATTGTAAATGTTTAAGATTGCATTCAAAAATAAGATATGATATTTTTTAATATTGCATTAAAAAAAAGGATAGAATATTTTCAAGATTGCATTGCATAATATAATAAAATATCTTTAAGATTGCATTGGATAATATGATAGAATATATTTAGGATTGCATTCAAAAATTGGTTAAAATCATATCTTTAAATTAGTATAAATAGAAACATATTTTGGTGTTCATTTATGCATTCCATTCCAAATAATATTAGAGAGTTTATGTTTGCATCATTGAGAGAATTGTTGTGAGATCATATAGAAGCGTTTGACAAGTTTGATTCTTCAACTCTCAATCAGGATTTAAAGGTACCTACTTGCTTAAGGAATATAAGCGTAAATGTAACTATTTTATTGTATTCTTCTTCTTGACTTTGGAAAAGGTCG
>PYAF01005253.1:2511167-2555464 GCA_007407185.1 Glycine tomentella | reverse complement strand
TGTTTTGTTACATGCATACGTAGAAAGATTTTTTTTTTTTTATAATTTTTACAATGAAAATATCATACAAAATATTTTCAAAATATGAAATGCGTGGAGGGAAGTTATAATTTATAACAGTTAGCTATATATTTTTAGATTTTTTTTGTCATGAAATAATGTATTTTATGAAGAAAAAAATATAATATTTTTTCTATGAAAATATTGTAAGCTATTTTCTTACTTTCACTAAAAAAGTATTTCTAGATTTGTCACGGTTGTTTATATCTATTACTTTGTATGTAAGTCATTTTATCTCATACATCCGAAAATAGAGTATGTGGTTTATCGTTATCTTGTTTCTTTTCCTTATAATCTCATTGGCGAGTAAAGAGGCCCAAATGAGAAACCCATGAACCTAAATAGTTATGTATTTCCCAAAGATAACTAACATTTTTCAGAATTTTGATGGTTTCCTATCCGCTAATATTACCATAAATGGTGGAGAAATTTGGAACGATGACATGTAAGGAGATCTAGTTGGTCCCTTTTGGCTTTTGCGCTCTGCCATTGAGGGTATCAAAGCAATTTCCACTCAAACACTCATCTGCAAAACTATAATGCTTTAAATCTTCTTTCTGTCGTTTATACCAAAAACAAAAAAGTTGGATATGTTTGGATTTCCGTAAGCTCAAACTACAAGAGAATCCTACTTATAGTATCTGTCTTCGTTTACTTGTGCAATGAATTTCTAGCATATGTTTTCTATCTTCTTAACTTTATTTTCTATGCAAATTCTTCTTTGTTTTCTATATATATTATTTATAGCAACATATATCTCAAGTTAAATGTGACATGTATAGATAAGAGAAGTGCAAGAAGTGATTGATCAGGTTGGGAGGTTTGCACTTTGCACCCACCTCCTGAGCTTAGTACAACGTTACTCTCTTAGCATAGAGTTGATTTCAACATTAGGATTAGTCTTGTTTTGTTCTTTTTGGTTTTCTTATGAATAACAAAAACAAAGGGAGAGAGACAAAACATGTGGAACAACGCTCCTCTATCTTATACGAAAAATGAAAAAGTTCTCTTGTTACCCTTAATTTATAAAAGAGAAACATGCATGTCGCACAAGTCAGCAAAGAGACAATGGTAAGGTTAAGTAAAGGACTAAGGCTTTGTTCATGAAATAGAATATGTAACATGCTAGATCTATAGTCTGCATATCAAATATGTGAGTTGTATGCATGAGAATAATAATGAGCCTAGCTAGCTGGTATACAACAGAACTCAATTAATTTCTCGTAGCAGTGCCTATATTCTGTGTTGTGTTTTTGCAAATTAAAGTCGACCCTGGATAGCTCGTACCCGAAACCAGTGGCATGTGCATAGTACTGACACAAATAGTATCAGAAAAAATTGACAAAAAACCACATCATGGAAATTCTAAGTACCATGGTTATTTAGATTTGGTGGGTGGTATATATAATCAAGAGAAGGGAACCCTTTATCGATGTGTGCACACTTTTAGTAACAATGGAACTGAATTTGAAGTTTGTCATAACCTCAACTGAAAGCACCATATTGGATATATCTATATCATTCAGAACAAGTAAAGGAACCAAACTTTTTACGCTTGGAAAAGCAAGTTAGTTCTATATAAGCAGATGATGTTATGTTAGCTTGAAGGTCACGAGGTCTCTCTTTGGCACCACAAATAATATGATATTTAATATGTTATGTAACTTTTTAATTAATCACTTTCTGTTCTTTTGGTTTTTCTGCTCCATGCTAGATCATTAGACCCGATCTAAGAGTCTGACCTCTTTGTTTTTACTTAGTGTTTAATGTTTAAACCACCGGCCTGTGAATAAACTAGCAATATCTAAGATCAATGAAAATAATTAATCATTGAGCAATTATTTTCAACCACAACAAAAGGCAGAATAATTAAATCATTTTTGGTTACATGATCTCTGTGTCTTTCCGCCTCCCTCTTCAGTTAATCATACTTGTTGGTGCTGATTGCTGAAGGCATATGCTCATCGTCATATTGGAGGAATATTTCAGGGATTTTATATTGAACAAATAAGCGAGGGAGAGAAATGCAGGGAAAGGTTTCGCATAAAGTATGATTTGTTTTTGCCCCATTTGTAGGAATCATTGTTATTGTTCATTGTTGATGCTCGAGTCATATGGACGTTAGTGATATCTAAACAGTAATGTAAAACTTATATTCATATAATTAAATAAATAATATTGTATAATATGATTGACAAATAAACATCTTGTTTAAATATATATGATTAGTAGAGATTTCATTACTAGATTTGTATACGAGAGAATATCTATTAAAAGATTGTTAATTTCTTAAATAAATTTTAATATCTTAATATATTAGTTCTTAGATATTCAGGAATTAATAGTTCATAATATAATTTTATTTAATTTAAATAAGATTGTTATTATCTATAAATACAAATAATATATATATATATATAATAGTTTCTAATTTTTAAATTGAGAAATACTTTAAATTTATAAAAAATATGAATAATTTTTTTTTAATAAAAGATTAGATTTAGAAGAGAGGATGTTGAGGGGGATTGAAGGGGAAGTGAGTGGGGTGCCCTGCAGCGGCGCACATGGGATAGGGTTTGACCCTTAAGGGTACATACGGCCAACAAACTCACATGGGCTCTTTTGTGGGCCCTCACACTTCATCCACCTCTAGCCAATGAATCTTACCACATGGCTCTGTTACCCTTGGGTCCCACTTAAGGCCTCCACCCTTCCCTCTCAATACCACATTAGGGGTGATGCGGGAAAATGGTAAGAGGTAAATAACTTGCTTCACCATTTTTGGTACCTATCTTCAATGCTTAATCGTTATTCTCTACCCCTCATGGTTATTTCATACTTCACGGATGATCTTCCATTGTTTTCCTTCCTTGTGTGAAACTCGTGTTCAACAAAACTCTTCTTCCATGTACACTTTATTTTACCCTTGAGAAAAATATATATTAAACCAAGAGACCTTCAAGCTCTTTCTTTTTACTTAATAATAGTGGAGGACCACCCATGCTTTTGCATGATAAAGGTCATCAAAACCGTATGAAAAAATTAGAACAAAGTTTTAATTAAAGAGGCCAAAGACTATTCAAAATAAAATGCTCTTGCTTTATGGGAAAATTACAAAAATATGCCAATAAGCTGGATAATTAAAAATGAACGGTTTTATCATATTTATTGATTAACTACTTGGATGAATTTATTTACATTTTGGCAGAATATATATGTTCATATTAGTATAAAATAATTATGATGTGCCTAAATCAAGAAAAAATATTACAGTACATGCTCTGAGATTATTATACATAATAGCACCAAAAAAGAGATAAGCACAACAAAATTACTATACTTAATTAAAACATGATATATATGTGGCACAAACGTCAAATCATTGATTAAGTCAAGTATTTAAGTTGAGAATATATCTCCTAAACGTAAATGTTCGTTACCGTTTTGGTATAGTAAAGTGATGTTGGGATATGGAAATAAAGTATTTGGAGCTACAGTTCATAAGAATATGTTTTTTATATATAAAAATTTAGAGAGATGAGATGATGTCCCAAACTAAAGTAAGGAAAAATAATTTTTGGATTTGAATGGCGCTTATAGAAAAACTAACATGTTTATTTCACCCGGCCTTAAAGAAATGGGTGAGACTCCATATAAGAGATCATATTTTACTCCAATCAATCCGATTTGTGTTAAAAGAAAATGTATTAAATGAGATTTTTCTTTACATCAGAATAAAAGGAATAAAAAACATATTTTAAATTTTATCATAAATAATTAAATTTAAACATAAATAAATATTAAGAATATATTCTTTTAAGCACACAAAATTTTAATAAATTTTTTATTTAAAAAGATAAAATTGTGTAAGTCTCACCATTTTATTAAATATATTTTTAATTTTATAGTTTAAATAAATTTTAATCAATAAGAGACAATGTGTTGGAGAGTTGCCAAACATTTCTCAACATAAAATTATGTAAGCTTTTTAAAAATAACTTATTTTTTAAAAAATGATTATCACGTAATTTTACATAATTTTTATTTTTAATCTTTCATAATTATATCTTTAAATTTTATTTGTTTCACTCTTATACACATATGTATAAGATGCTCTTTCACAAGTTATAATCTTCAAATTTAAAAGTGTTTTTTTTTTCCTCTACTAGCTATATGTTAATGGACTCGATTACTGATCACATCATTGTCCTTGAGAAGATGTCCCTGAATTTTAATTATATAATGAGGATCACAGTCATCCCACAAATCAAAGCCATGGCCAAACAAGATTTTGGTGTTTCTAACACGGGGTGTAACTAATTAGCTTGGCTAGGAAAATCTTAGACACGATCTTCAGTTTCTTTTATTTTTCTACGTTCGTCCAGTTTTGTTTGCGCCAATGTTGAAAGGGAGGCCATATATGTGGGCAAGGTCAACTTGTCCTCGTGCATTTCTAAAGTAACATCTCACGTATCAATATACCACAAAATCCAGTACACACTCACGCTGTAACAACAAACAGTTAAATGTGCCTCTCATATATTTGCTCCCACAATTTCTGTTGTTGAACCATCTTCAGCACTTAGCACATCCCAATATAAAAAAAATTTAACTTGTCAAAAAAAAAAAAGGCATGTTTAAATTATGTGAGTAGCGTATTGATAAAGTGGATTACTATTAAGAAGGCAATTAACAAATGGGATGCATAAATATCTGTGTCTAAAAACTGTAATCACAAAGTGTACTTAATGCAGGCTACACGCCAACCCAAAGCGTGATGATTATCATTTTGTGTAGATGATTTGCTTCTGTGCCACAGAACATGAAATCTGAACTTCCATGGTTCTTAATAAGCGACGTGTCCTATTTCAGAAATAACTAACGCATTAAGCTTGACAATTACTCCTACCCATTAAATATAGATTCTTAGTTAAAGGCATGTGAGAAATACATACTACATATTTATAACAATCGCTAGAACAAAGTTCTCCTCGTTAGAGATCAATAATGGTCATTTTCAGTAGTAATTTATTTTTGGATTAATTAATATGTATTCTGTGCCTATTTGGCTACTCTCATTGACAATTAAAGCTATACTGCACTAAATTATGTATAGCTAGCCTACTAGCTAGAGAGAAGAAAGAATTAACTACACAGAAAACTGATGATGCATGAATATAGTTACAAAATAAATTATCTATTTCTGAATTAGTTTTACATATATACTGAAAGTCATTTTTTTCAAAGCATCAGCACGTATAGGAATGTACTTGACAAGTGAAGTCCTTGAGTTTAGAGTCTTGTTGACTGGTCCCAGAATAATCACGGATCCCAGACCGACAATTAATTAACTGTTGCTAAATACAAAGATGAAAATACTAACGCAGTTCACAGCATGACTGCAACAAAGATGATCGATTTGGCTCGACGACGAATACAAGAATGCAATGTACATTTAATCCCAAAATAATTAATTGTTAGCACAAGGAAAGATACATAAAGTACCTTCCATTTTCGTTTTCCTCAAAGAAGAAATTAAAAACATTTACAGTTGCCAATTCACATGTTTCTATTCGTGAGTGTGTGTGTGTGTGCATGCAGTAAAAGATATCAAAAAAGAAAAAAACTTATACATGATACATATATAGTTATATACATATTAGCTACCTTTGAATGATAAACTCATAAACGGAAGAAAATAGAAATAGTAAGTAGTAAATTTACCGTATTGGTGAAATGAGGAAACCCTAGGGAGTGATAATAATAATAATACAAAGAAAAAGAAAAGTAAAAGGAAATAGATAAGCAAGAAGCAGTGGGCAACCACTTCCACTTGTTCCACTCAACAATCATAGGAAGATAACATGACAATGTCGTTGCCTATCCCAACAAGGTCGTAAAGGTCTCAGTCGCACATTCCTCCACGTGGCACAAGCCCATTGCTCCCATGGACTCGTTAAAATGACAAAGCACCCCATGCATCCTTGTATTAATGCCAACCTCACCCAAACTTTAAGGGCTCCCCCCAACCCCAACGTAATAACGTGCCTGCCCCTATACCTCACCCCCACTCACTATTATTATTGTACTACAACACAACCAAGTTCCTGAATGCTTTTTAGAGAGAGAAAGAGTGATAATAAAGTGAAAGAAAAAGAAAAAGGAGAGTAGTGAAACAAGAAGAAAGGAGAAGAAAATGGTGTTTGAAGAAACTGAGCTCAGGCTTGGACTGGGACTAGGACTCCCTGGAAATGGAGCCAAGCCAACAACTGAAGCTGCTGCGGAATTAGGAGTGAGAAAGAGAGGGTTCTCTGAACCTGAAACCAATGAAACAACCACCATTGATTTGATGCTTAACCTCTCTCCCAAGGAAGCTGCTGCTGCTACTACTGATGGAGCAGATCCACGTGAGAAGGCAAAGACTTCGCCGAAGGAGAAGACTCTTCCTCTTGCCGATCCCGCAAAGCCTCCTGCCAAGTAAGTACTAGTTTAAAATATTGTAATACAGTAGCATACAAAAAATCAATAGACCAAGTTAAGCTTAGTGACGGAAACTATTTTTTTGTCACTAATTCTGAACTAACAAAAAAAAAATTGTGACATTTTTTTCTTGCATATGCATGTGTAGAATTGAAAGAAAATGAATTGTTGTGGTAAATTTTCTATTTGTAATTACTTGATCTTGCATGGAATTAAACGTATAAATATAATTAAGGATAATATTGTGCTTATATTTATTATATGGCTAATTTGGGGTGCCCGGATTAAAAAGAGATAGAAATGGAAGCCAAAAGGATCGAAAGATCATGAGAAATAAAGAAGAAACTAATGACACTGACTGAAAATAGATTGGAGAGAAAGAGAGAGAGAGAGAGAGAGACAAGAATACTAAAACTCTAGATGCCTTCAGCTCTCGGATACCATTTTTTGCAAGAAATAAGATCTACATGCCTTCAAATAGTTTGAGTAGCTAGTTATATATGTACGGGTGATAATACAACAGCCTTATAGTTATATACTAATTCTATAAGTTTTGATTCTATGTATCATATATGTATATCTTCTTTCGCAGACTGTTTAACATGCGATGTATGAAACAATATTAAGCAAATCCATATCTATAGATGCTTATCTATTTCTATGTGTGAAGAAACAAACAGAGAATTGGATTAACAAATCCATAAACAAAAACACAATTTTCCATATCCTCAGTCTTGATGTGCAGCCAAGTTATAAATTTCAAGGCTAATCAACTAGTTCTTCAAGGAAACTAATTAACTTTATATGTGTTTGTGTGTGTGATTAATTTATTTAATTTTAGTTTCATTATATGCATAATTTCATCCCCAACCCCTCCAATTATGAAGTGAATCAAATGATTTTACGAATATTAATGAATTAAAACAAAATGAACATTTTAGGGCGCAAGTGGTGGGATGGCCACCTGTGAGGTCTTTCCGGAAGAACATGTTCGCAGCCCAAAAGAGCAGCGGCGGAGAGGAAAGCGAGAAGAACATCCCTAATGCAAGCTTTGTCAAAGTTAGCATGGATGGAGCACCTTACCTCCGCAAAGTTGACTTGAAGATGTACAAGAGTTACCCAGAGTTCTCTGATGCCTTGGGCAAAATGTTTAGCTCCTTCACCATTGGTAATTATAATTAGTCAATTTACCGTACATTAAATTTTTTTTATATAGAATTTAATGACTATACATGATGATAAGTTTTACATGATTAACCAATCAATATGATTTTAAGCATGATTATAATAAAAATTAATAAATTTATTATACATCATAATTTATTATTAAAAAATTATTTTAAATTGTCACATTATCGATATCTAGGCGGTTTTCTTTTTAATATAACTACTAAAAGATATGGATCTTAAATTTGATTTTGTAGAAAGTTAAGTAATCGTGTATGCGAATATAAAATTGAATCGCGCAGCTGATTCGATGGTATTAATTATTGGTGTGTTCTTGATATATTTAAGGAAATTGTGAATCCCAAGGCTTCAAGGATTTTATGAATGAGAGCAAGTTGATGGATCTTTTGAACAGCTCCGACTATGTCCCGACCTATGAAGACAGGGATGGCGACTGGATGCTTGTCGGTGATGTGCCATGGGAGTAAGTTTTTTTTTTTTTTCTACACTTGATGACCCGATCGAAATTATTTTGGTTGCAATAATTTGACCTTGTAATAGCTTCAATGAAAAAGAATATGGAACACAAAAGGCAGAAAAAAGAAGACAGGAACTTGATATGCACATCGCAATGTTACTTCAAACAAGTCCTTATTCAAGAAACTTCGCGTAAAATGTTATGCATGTTCTAAGGAAATCATTTGTTATCATCTTGATTTTTTTTATCATGTCCATGTACATCAGAATAAGTATATCCTTTTATTATGCTATACCAATTAGTGATGTTGTTTTGGTTAATTATTGGTACACCAAGAGTCATAAAATATACAATATGTATTTTGAGATGTCATTTTTTTTCCAAGATGACAATGAACACACAAACTATAGCATTGATAAACCATGGAACTTTTTCGAAACAGCCTCCCATATATTTAGAGTATCACCCCATTATTATTTAATTAGTTATTAACATGATTTTTTTTTCTTTATGTCAACCAGGATGTTTGTTGAATCATGCAAGCGTATACGTATCATGAAAGGAAAGGAAGCCATTGGACTAGGTACTCTTACGTATTTTACATAAAATAAGGAAACCCTACTTACTAGCCATGATTCCATGTATAACTATTCCTTCCATTAAGTCACATGCGGACCATTAACATGTTTAACATCCATGTTGGTAACGAATTGTACCGATTTAATTAATTCAAAGAAATTAAATTATCATGCATATTCTGAAAATAAACTTCTTTAATTTATTGTGCTTCAGCACCAAGAGCCGTGGAGAAATGCAAGAACAGGAGCTAGACTAGTAGTAATTACCAGTCCAAAACCTACTCCATCATCGTTAATGGTGCCCAGTTGACTTAGTAACTGAAGAAGCAAGGTTAAGCTGCAGCAGACACAGATCGACAGACCAGGGTGTTAAAAATATAGTTAATTAAATCTGTGTATCATTAATTATGGTTTGTTATATAATATATATTTCAAACAAAGTTGTGAGATGTCTTAAAGTATAAATTATGAACAGAAACGATATAATCACTCTAAATTATGTTGCAAGACTTTCTAATTTATTTACTTGTTGTGTGTGCTTGCATAATAATAAGTTTAATAATTTGCTTGTCTGTTGTAGTAGCTATATATTTTTCATTTTCTACTTTTAAAGTTGTACTTTTTTTCTCTCCCCGTTATCATTGATTCCTTGTATATTAATCAAATTTTTTATTTGTATAATATTAAAAATGTATTGCATGGACGTTAGTACGTTTTTTGTTTTAGGGCTAGAAACCGAGTAGATAGTACTTGAAATGTTCCCTAAACATGATGGATTGGGGGACAGATCATGTGGACGCTCAAAGATCATTTATGCATGCTCATTGATATAAGTTAGCTTTATTATTCTTTTAATTTCATTATATATATATATATATAAATACATTAATATTAACATTATTTAGAAAGTATATATTTCTCTTAAATATTGAATATGGCTGATGGAATAACTCCTTATTCATATATATATATATATATATATATATATATATATATATATATATACTATAACAATCTCTCTATATATGAACTTACTTTTTCTTTTTATTGTGACATATTTAATAATATATTCTCAGATTATTTCTGTCTTCTTTTTATATTTCTCCTTATGTATAAAGTTATTGCAAGAGTAAGAAGAAGAGAGAATGTAAGATAAGATGGTTAATATATATGATGAAATGAGATAAAGAGAAAAAAATTAAAAAACTATTATATAAATTTACTATATGAATGATGTTATTCTAATTTAAAATGTCTTCCATTCACAAATATCAAAATTAAACCAAAAGACCACTTATAATTAGATATAAGAGAGGGAAAAAAAAACTAGCTAGTTACAAAATTCAGTGACGAGAATTAATTTCTTTCATCACTAATACAAGGGTCATAAAAATTTTGGTGCCAATAGAGGAAAAATAAAATATATAGAGTTGAAGAATAAATGTCTAACAAAATACATTTTTTTCGATACAAAAATATATACTTTTCAATTTCAAGAAGTTGATCCAGTGAAATAAAATAAGGTCTAATAACTTTAAAAATCATGTATCTAAGCCATTATTTTCAATTATAAATGTAAGTTTTTTCTTTAATAATATGTCTTTAAATTAATTTAAAGGTTTTACCTACTTTGAATTAGGATAACATCTTTCCTCTTAAATTCTTCCCATCAAAGCAAATTTTAATTTTTTTTTTTTATCTCTCCTGATTACGAAAACTCATTCATATTATTTTTTATTTTCCTAAATAAGTGTTTCTATCAAAAAAGATATTGTTCTAAGTATAAATGGTCTTTCACACACACGCACGCACACTTTTTAATGGAAAATTCGGCGATGGCTAGTGTCTGTGCTATATGATCATTCATTTCTCTTAATAGTACACATTTTTTAATGGAAAATTCGGTGATGGCTAGTGTCTGTGCAATATGATCATTCATTTCTCTTAATAACTCCTATAAAAGATATTTAACATTCCCCAACAGATATTTGATGATAAATTGCATTAGAATCCCAAAAAGTCAATTTACTTTTACAAGAACGTCAATTATACGCAAAAAAAAAAAAAAAAAAAAAAACCATTTACAGGAGGCACGTATCCCTTCACATTTGTACACTACTAGTACCTTTTAATTAGAAAATGAATCCATATTATGTAATTTAATTTTCATTATGCTACAAATAAGTATTGAGAATTTGAGATACGTGATGTAATAGTAACATTTTTCGCACTTATGTAGGGTAAAGGATCTTCTGACCTTAAACAGTAGTGTTACTAATGAGTCAATGTCACTGAATTAATGACTCTTTAATACGATAATGAGTCACTGTCGCCGAATTATTGACTCTTTAATACGACAGTGATATATTCTTCCGACAATTTCTTTGCGAGAAAATATGCTTATATAGTAACCTCAAATTGTTGCTTTCAATTTCTACATGATTACGCAAATTATTTTTTATTACAGAATTTGTCATGAAAATTACTACTTGCCATGTCTGTTTGTGCAAGGAAATAGCTCTGTGATAGTCTGAACCCACAATTGTTGCTTCACCATTTTGTGAAAGTTTGTTCAAATCCAGTTTAACTTGCCAAGCTATTAAACGAAACTTTGTGAACTTCGCTATAATACTATACTTTTTCATGGGAGCAACTGAGCAAGGGACACAAGGGCCTGCTTCCTTCACGAATTATTTCTTATGACATGTTCCAATTTAAAATCTTCAATTAAAATTAATGTAGACATAGTTTAAAAGTACTATTTCAGTTTTATTTTATTGATCACTTTTGGAGAAAATTTTGGATAAATATCTAATTTAGTATTAAAAATCATAAAGCTGATACTTGAATCTTGAATTATCAACAAATAAAATTGTTCCTTAATTTAAAAAAATGTGACAAATCTGTCTCGTCATAAAATATCTCTGTTAACCAAAATGATCAAATATGTGACATAGTTGGACCTTTTTATAGTAAGAAATTTGTTGAGTGTGTTATTGATTCAGATGGACTCAAATGTGATCAGGAATTTTGATGGATCAATTTGTTAGCATGGAGAAAAGTCTATTTTTTTACAACACCAATTTTGTTGGACCTCTCTCCACCTTTTTCTCAGCACCACCACCGCCCCTAACTCCACATTCTTCCTCCTCCCATCCAAAACCCTAACCCCCCAAAAAACAAACTCTCATCTTCCCTTGTTTATTGGAACTGCAAGCCTGAGCACTTTGGCTTAACCCCTCGTGTTGCTATCATCACATCCGACAAGAACGACATGGACAATTCTATCGTCGTCGTCAACATTGATCTCTCCCTTTCATGCCTTAGCTTCTTTGTCGTCGTAATTGATGCTGACATCGACCTCCACAACCTTAACCAAATCTAGAATCATGAACTCAGCATTGCATGTTGGTGAAGGTTCACCATCATCACACTTGAAACTGGAAGGAAACCTTGTCGTTGTGTTCTTGCCAACATGTTCTCCCACTCTTGTGTGACAGTTGAAGGAAATGATTTGGGGTTAGGTGGTTGTGGAAGGGAAGGTTAATTTGGAGCGGTAATTGATCTTGGATTCAAGATTATTGTTGTGACTTTGATGTTCTTTTTTTGGGGTAGGAGATCCAGTCATTTAACTCGCTAATGGAGATACCAAAGATCGAAAGAGGGTGCAACAATGAAAGAAAAATTAAGGAAAGATAACAAAAGAGGAGGCAGAATGTCACCAAAAATTACATTTGACAGCAATTAGGCATGGTAACGGGACCCGAACCCGTGGGTACCCGTCCGAATCCGCCTCGATTTTAATGGGGAAAAACCGAATTTTTTGGGTTCGGGTTCGGGTTCGAGTTTTTCCCGATAGCCAAAAGCGAGGGCGGGGGCGAGTATGAGGTTACTGATACTCGCCCCGCCCCCGCCCCCGCTCCCCGCCCCGTAATAAATAATATTAAAAAAATAAAAAAAATATATATTATTTTCTAATGTTTTTAATTGAATTGATTGATTTTTTTTGTAATTTTAAAATTATAATCCCATATTTTAAATGTGAGTTTGTTATTATTATTTTTTTGTTACATAATTAACTTTTTAATCCGATTTTTCAATAAAAAAATTATATTATTTTTTATTTTTTAAATTTTAGTGAAATAGCGGGGGCGGGACGAGACGAGGAAAACCTGACCCCCAACGGGGACGAGGATGAGGATGGGTTTTAAAATCCGACGGGAAATGAGGACGAGGGCAGGGAGCGGGTTTGGGGGTGGGAACGGGGACGAGGAATGTAATACCCGCCTCCGCCCCGTTGCCATGCCTAACAGCGATGGTCCAGGGATGTGGAAAGAGAAGGCATAGTAAGGAGAAAGAAGAAAGGGATAAAATAATAAAGATTAGTCCATTAAAAAACTGAAAAATTAGTCCATCCTACTTATTATTGGAGTTAGGAACACACGTAAGTAAATTTTCATTAACAAATCTGTCCACAAATGTCACGTAAATCATTATTTTGCTTTGACAGAGATATTTAACATTTGACTAAATTATCATACTTTTCAAGAATTTAAGTAAATTATCATACTTTTCAATAATTTAAGGAAAAAAATTATTTTTTTCATTTTTCAAGAACTAAAGTGTAAACGCATTACAAATTCACTCGCCACCAGTCTCCTTCATTACTTTCTCTGCCAAATCGAAACCCACTCTAGAAGAAAACTATCAAAGTAGAAAAATTGAAGTCATCATCAAGCATAGCCATCAATATTTTCTTATTCTAATTTTGTTCACCTACAAAATTGATTGGGTTTTAGGAAAAAATGATCAAACTTAAAGGTGTGTTATATGACTTATGACTCTCATGTTAAGTAAAATAATAAATAATATTTCTTTTGTTTCTATTTATAAGACTCAAATTTAAAATGGCGTTTGTTCCTTTTTATATTTATACAACTTGTTTGGTAAATAGGGATGGCATAATACATCTGGAATTTAAATAAAGTATGACATCACAAGTGTATACATAAGAACCAGTGTTAAAAGAGAATACAATTATTAGTCCAGATGCACATTACAAAGTTGTCTCTTGATCCTTCTCCGTTTTTTTTCGGATTCAGGGGACTGCAAATAAACAAAAAAATTGAAAATAAAATCAGTGCGTGTAACAATGCAAAACATAGAACGAATTAAGAAAACTATGCTATTTCTAAATCAAAATTTTCTTTTATGAGGAGGTTGAAACAAACACCAATTCATTTAAGTATATGATCCTTTTGTATTATTGATGCACAAGCTTACTTACTGTATGCCTAATACATAAATAAATAGCATCCTATTGCTTTTAACACAAGCCAAGTTGTATAGTAAAACATGCTACATTACCTCCTCCACACTGAGTAAATGTGGAACCTGAATCCTTTTGGAGCCATCAGGTAGACGTTTAGATTGTGAATGGTTTTCCATATCAGAAGAAGCATCGCAGACCTGCATACCCATTAAGAACATATATCAGAACCAAAGAGGCCTGGAATCAAACCATTTAATTTAGGTCAAAGTAAATATGCATATTCACAAACTGCAATTTTACAGCACCATCTAGTTCTTCAGATCCAATATCAATTCATGAAGCATACATCTCAAGAGCAAATTAACTTATTATGGAAGAATTTATCTGGAGAATTGCTTTGTTACCTGACTTAGGATGGCCCCCATTAACATATTCTGACAACCAGATGCATGCACATTTTCCAAGTTGGGGCACTGGAGCAACAGTCTCCCTGAACCAGTTAATTTAATGAAAACAATCAATCTTACAATTGTAAAGGAAATCTTATGTGCTGAATGAAATTTTCACATGATAATTACTAAAGAACAGGAGCATGAAATGATTACCTGGATCCAAATTTGAACAAGAATTTAGATTCAGATCAATGAGTCGTGGGCAGTTTAAGTATAGGGCCTACATATTAATTGAAAAGAAGATACAAGGATTATAAGCCTCGGAAAGAATAGCATAAAGATCTTTCCTCTTAAGTCTAATATAAAACTCACATCTAAGCCAGTGCAACCCCATAAACTGAGTTTCTTTAAATGGCTATGTTTGATGATTAGCTTTTGGTTTATAAGGTGTACATTAGTGCCCGATGTTTTCTTCAATTTGCAGTTGTCTTCGGCAGCAGTTGGATTTTCCATATTAGGATCACATATGGTCATGCCACAGTCCATAATTTCAAGGTGTGGCAACTGAAATGCAGCAAATTGAATACCACCTGAATCACATAACAGCAGATTAGGAAGCAGAAGCTTAAGCTAGCATGAAAGTTTTGTAGATTAATTATGTAATAGGAGATTACTTGAAGTCACATTAGGGCAAAGAGCAAGCAAGAGTCTTGTCAACGTATCAGGGAACACATTGCAAATCATACTAATGCCACTGTCACTAACACCAGATCTGTGACAAAAATTTATCCATTATACATGATTTCTAAGAGATAAACAAGGAAATTAAGAAGAACAAAAATGCATACTTGAAATAGAAATTGTTTTATTATAATTTCCATTATATTTGCAGGCAGCATTGAGTTTTATATATTCTTTTCTTGATCTCCAAGGATACTACAATTTCAAGACTCCTATGAAAATTTTGATTGCAATTAGAATGGGTACAGATACATACCCACTGAGATCAAGCAATTCAAGATTTGGATAGCTTGAGGCAATGGCAGCAACAGATGCATCAGTGATTTCGGATCCAAGAACAAGAGAAAGCATTCGCAACCCCCTTAATTGTATTAAAACAAAACTTCATTAAGCTCATCATAAATAAAAACAACATTTACACTGATTATATAAAAGGCCTCCCCGTGGGATTTCAGATATAAATATGAAAGTCAGAAATAGAATTAAGATTTGATTGTTTTCTAGTTATTCGTGTGTGCATGTGAGGATGTATACATACTAATATTGTAGACACGTTATTGCTTTCATTTCCTTTCTTATGCACCATTTTAGCATGCAGTAGAAATTGGACTTAATCCTACTTGGTCTAATAAAATGTTGATAGTTATGAAACAATGAACTCATACATATACAAATTTCAAAGCATTGTATATTGCAATCTTCAATTTCAAGGGAAGCAATTTCAACAAGACGGGATATTGTCAGTGACGGCTGAAAAAGTAGAGATTAAGATGCCAAAAACAAATGACAAACCTCAACTGAGCAGCTGTAAGAGCAAGCACAGCGGAGTGTGAAAGCCGTATTGAAGCTATATGTATGTTTTGCAATCTCGGGCAACTCCTTCCCAAACCTTCAATCATAACTTTGAGATCTGTACTATCATTTTCTTGCCGAGAAAAATCCAAGGAAATCTCTCTCAACTGGGGACAATTAAATACCTACAATTTGACGCATCTGTTAGCAACTAGAGTTCACACAGAATGCCAAGCTCAACAGAATATCAATTTAGTTATTGATCACGTCATATAATAACATAGGAGAAAGAAAAGGAAAAAATCACCATCTTAGAGAGAGAGTGCAGATCTGATAGCCAGATTGTAGAAAGACTAGATGACCAGAGGACAAAACCCCCCAGGTTAGAACAACCTTCCATCTTGAGGCTTTTGAGTCTTTTTTTATCAGCAACAAATCGGCCTAATTCGTCTCTGCATTTTCGTAATTGAACATCAGATAAAGCTAAAAAGCAAAAGACAGCATTCTTTGGTTAAACTTGCATATGCTTATCTAATCTCATTTAAGCATAGAATGATGACGACGATTGACTGCATAAAAGACTGAACAGAAATCAGAAAACAAAGACTTGAACTAATCTTCAAGAAATTCATGTTTGGTACAATAATTCTTAACAGAACTGCCAATATAGTTAATTTTATCCAAACAGAGACAAAAACTATCTTCTGAAATATAAAGCTGCAATGGGACAAAACTAAAGTTACACCACCAGCCAATAAATGCAGAGTATAACAATCTACCACATGACAATGTGCCACCAAGACTTCAACCACATACAATCTGATAGAGTAAGAATAACTCACATTCACCCCATAGAACAATGTCAAACACAACCAAAATTCTGGAACCGCAGGAGGAATCATTAAATCACTGACATTAAATGGTTCAACCCCACACAACGGTCATGTTGTGCACATGTTTAAAATCATACCATTCATAAATTGCGTAATTAGGTACTCAATAACAGAAAAAATTAATTCTCCATAGCAAATTAGAAACTAGAAAAAAAATGTTTAAAAATTAAAAAGAGAATCAGGTACTCAATAACAGAAAAACTTAATTCTCGATAGAAAATTAGAAACTAGAAAAAAATGTTTAAAAATTAAAAAGATAACAAGTAATACCCATTGATTCGAATAGTTGCAGTATCAGACATCAAGATCTCCATACACTCAAGATTAGGGCACGAAAAGGCAATGCAAGCCAACATAGTTGAATCAAAATCACTGCAACACAACAACATGTTAGATTCATACAAGAAAAAAAAATGCATATTAATAAATTGGCAATGCAATCCCAACCACACCCAAAATTCAATCCTTTTATTTTTTAGTGTCCTAGTTATCTACCATCGAGACTCAAGACTAATCTCTCAGGCATGGAATCAAGGGGCTAAGTTTTCCCACCAGATATTCTTCTATACTAACAAATCTAAAGATTTACCACATGTTTAAGATACCACGCGATGTTGGTATCATTTTTATGTTGTCTGTATCATTTTTTTAAAAATCATCAAAACAATTTCTGAATAATTCGTATTATTTCTATTTATCATTGTTCAATCAAAACAATATCGCAGATCTAGATCCTACCTCTCCATTCTAAGCAAGAGTCTCACAATCCCAGGACACTTTTTCAACATCGAGGCAACAAATCTGACAGGAAGGTTTGCTGGAACCCTAATTTTCAATTCCTCCGCTGCTCTCCATAGCCTTTTCGCCGTATTCCTCCATCCTTTACAAACCTTAGCGGCGGACAACAGCTCCGACGGCGGCAGCCTCCTCATCACTTCCCACATGAGACTCGCCGGCAGTCCCCCTGCATCTGCATCCAGATCCAGATCGGTCTCATCGAACACATTGAAATCCACTTTTTCATCTGGTTCATACCGATCGACAACCCTAGGAACAGGTTCATCGAAATCATCAAACGACGCCGCGCGATGGAGATTCGACGGAGACTGTCGGAGAATGGGCACAGCGGCCGATGAATTGCCGGAGACAACGGTGAAGGACGAATCGGGAGTTGCCACGGCGGTGGAGGCGGGGGGTTTCACGGTGCAGTTGTGGCCCTTCTTCGGGAGGCCACAGTGGCCGCAGTTGTAACTGCCTCGCTTCTTGCCGCGCTTGGCGGAAACGGAGGCGTCTCCGCCGTGGGGGGTTGAGAGAGCGGCGGCGATGTGGGGATGATCCATAGTGCGTGTGAGAGAAAGGTTTATGATTGGAGGATGTGAGCAGTGAAATATAAGAACCGGCCGGCGGGAGAGTTGGCGCGCTTATTTAATTTAATTTAATTAAAACTAATATATTATTAAAAAATGGATTTAATATAATTACAAATATTGATTATTTAAAGTTTCAAGAAATTTTGTATTTTTTAAAACTAATAAATTAAAAGTTTTAATATATGATAATAATAATAATAATAATAAATTATTTTTTATTTTAATCTAATTCCTCTTTATTCAATTATCGGGTACAATAATATTTTAAAATTACTTTAAATAAATTATTAAATATATATTACGCAAGTTTTTTTCTAGCTATATATACTATACAGGTTAAACCTTAATAATTAAAATTAATATGTGTACCATAATTGTATAATTTTAAAATTATTACATTTTATGCAAATCATAACATTAAAATTACTTTAATTCAAATATTCAAATTAAATTATATGAGATTTTAAATTATTACAAAAATAAAATATATTTATAATTCACCTAAAATGATTAAGTTAACGAACAACTAAAAAAACACAAAAAAAATATACTATTATCATCTACCCATATCACAATAAGTGAAATTTTAACATCTCTAATATTTCAAAATAAGATTAAAGTTTTTAAACACTTAATTATACTCATTACTCATTTCACACTTTATCACTCATCCTAAAACGCACTCACCACACACTAATTGAAATTTGAGTACCTCATTATTCCAAAGCGCACTCGAATCATCAAAACATTGCTTGTGACAAAAATGAAATATCTCTAAAAGAGAAATATTATAGAACTATAAAAATAGAATTGTCACGAAAGGAAGAATCGAGTTAGATGAAATGAATCAAAAATATCAAAATGTGAAGAATTGTATGGTACTTTTCTTGAAAAATAATTAAATTGAGGGAGAAAGAGAAAGGGGAAAATGTGTTTTACTAGTTTGGAAGAAAAAAATGAGAAGGGCAATGTCTTTTTTCTTTTTTTCAAAGGGGAATTGTCAAGATTATGAGAGGATGAAAAAAAATGATGAGAAGGACGAGAACAACGTGTTTAGTGAGATAATCTAGGTATAAAAAATGAGAAGGGAAGTGCATTAGTGTAAAGAGGGAGTGAATATAGCTATTTCCTAACATTTTACTTAAAATGAGAAAGCTATACAAGACACCTTTTTTGCTAATATGGGAAGATATTTTCCTAACATGTGAGTAATTTTTGTCATATAAAAATTTTTTTGGCCTAAAGCGAAATTTAGTTGTTTTAACTTTAGGTCAATCATGCATTATATGTGATAAAAATCTCAATTCAAGTATTTAATGTAATTATTTACGACTCAAACTCAAAATAATTTCGTATATCACTTAAGTTAATTGATTTTTATATCACATATCTAAATTTTCACCAATAATTAATTATGAAATAAAAAATATCTAAGAGGAAGAATAATGAATGTATTTTGTCCTTTTATAGATGATATTATTGATAAAATCAATTATTATAATATTAACATAATTGAAAAATTAACAAAATGTATCAATTCTCATTTGACAGAAAACAATTTATAATGTTACTTATATTTTGTTACACAATTTATAATTATGTCACACTTTCCATATCACCAACAATGACGATAATTCTAATTATTATGTACGAAGAAAATTATATAAGTTGCTTAACCATAACTTCACCAAAAAAACATTAACAATTTATATAATTTTTTTTAATAATAAATACACGTCATACCCTAAAATCATTGTTTATAACAAAAAAATCTATTATAAATTAATAAAAAAATCTTGTAATATAAATATCATATTTTAAATTATATATTTATAATATTTACATAAATACGTGCAACACATAATTAAAAGACATTTAATAAAACTATGAAACACATTTTTGGGGCAAAAGCCAAGGTGGATACATATGGTTCACCATGAATAATGTGTTTTAACAAATTATCTACGAGTCTAAACCACATGCATTTGGATTTGATGGTTTCCCAAACTCTCCCCACCCCATTTCTATTCCACCCTCTGCCACCACAATGAAGACTTCCGCTAGTAGCATATGACAGTTACTCTTGTTGCATAAACTACCATCAACAAGGGCAATTATACTCTTCCAATAGTGAAGAAATGATGTTAACCCTTACATGTGGTGACACCTACAAATTTACAACGACATCATAAATGATCTTGCGTATCAAATGTCTAAATTATTTTAATTCTATTATTACCTAAAGACAAGTAAGTCAAATACAATTACAGGATAAAAACTTGATCTGATTACTAAAAACGGCCATAAAATGTTTCATGAGACAAATCTTAAAACATTTTTAATGCAAATAAATATGATGGTCACTAAAAACTGGATCACCATAAAAACTTAAATTCATTGGTTTTCACAAAAAAACTTAAATTCACTGGTCCACGAAAGCTCATATCATTTTTAACCAAAAACACAAACTTTTCGACTTCTTTCACTCACATGAAAGTAAGAAAAAGTTTCTAATTACTGAATGAGCATTTCTTCAATGAGTCACAACTTCAAACACGTGCATACACATTAATTATAATAGCTTATTCAACCATTTAAAAAACAAAATGTCTTAATCTCATTCACTACCATTAAAATCAATCTGTCAAATTGGTATACTAATAAATAATAGTTATTCATGGAGATTTCGTTTTTATTTATTACAAAATCTCAATTGGTTTCATTTCTTCTCTCCATGTCATAATTATATAAACATTATTGAAGGACCTAAATCAATCATATGTGTATGTGTATGTGTGTTTGACAAATGGTCGATGGACAACGTGTATATGGTCTTGAAAGTAAATAAGATATTCATACATGTTTTCGTGTAATATATATCTAATATAAAAATGAGAATTAGATAAACAAGATATTATTGTGTTACAATTTAATGAATAGAAAACAATTAATATTTCTCGATGTTTTCATTTAAAAAAAAAAGTTAACCATATTTATTGATTATTTAATATATATTTTGATAAATTATTCTAATTAATAGCATTTTTTATAAAATTAGAGACTTTTTTTACCTTTTTCCCCTTTACACTAATTATTTATATATCTTGATTTTATACTTCTTTTTTCATGTAACATGCATCTTGAAAATTCTCACACTTATTTTATAGGGATCTTTTTGTTGTGAGCCTCTAATTAGGCAATTTGTCTTTGTCACAACAATATTATGACATTAAAATATATTTTTTTTAATTCCGCTCATCGGTTATGTTTTGAGAAAAAAAATTTAATTACTAAACGATTCATGCAATTTAGAAAAGTTGTATCCTTTGAGAAATAACTAATAACAAAGGGAGGGAGTTATCGTTTAAGTAACATATCATGTTTTGGATTTAGAATTCCCTGGTTGAATATACTCCTATTTGATAAACATAATCACCCATAGTTTTTTTTTTTAACATATTTAGTTTCACAATGTCGAGTAAAAAAAAGTAACACAAAAGAAACATGGAAGCTTGTAGTTAGAATTAAAATCTTTTGTTGTATCCATACCCCTAAAACTAGGGTTGATCGAAATGGTCTTGATGGATGCAAATGTATCATTATTTTTTTCATGCTAGCTTTTGACTTATACATTTTTTCATGCAAATGTATCATTATTTTTTTTTCATGCTACCTTCGCACCTAACTATAAGACTTTTTCTCAAATTTATGTCCTTTTTTTTTTTATTGAATTTCATCATTTTTATAAGACTATTTTCATGATGTCTTTTACATTAATTATTTTTTTATTAAAATATTTTTAATTTCTTTATAATAAATGCATTATTTCTCTTACAAAGATTGAGGGACTACTAGCTAGAAAATAGACTTTTAACATTGATTTTTTTGAGCTTTTAACATCGATTTTTATCCGATATTGAAACCAGCGATGTTAAAAGTATTAGCGTTAACATCGATTTTTGAAAACCGATGTTAAAAATAATATACAACATCGATTTTTCCTTAAAAATCGATGTCGTCTAATAAGAAATAAACAAAAAAAAATTCAATATGCATTAAACAACATCGATTTTTATCAAAAATCGATGTTGTTTAACGAAAAACAACATCGATTTTTAGAAAAAATTGATATTGTTTTTTAATCAACATCAATTTTTACTGAAAACTGATGTTGTTTAATGCTCAACAACATCGATTTTTAGACCGATGTTATTTTTTTGAATCAACATCAGTTTTTATTGAAAACTGATGTTGTTAATGCTAAATAACATCGATTTTTTTTACTAAAATCGATGTTGAATAATAACCGTCAACATCAATTTTTAGAAAAATTGATGCTGTTTTTGTGAATCAACATCAGTTTTTTCTAAAAATCAATGTTGTTTTTCGTCAAACAACATCGATTTTTGCTAAAAACTGATGCTGTTAAGCATTAAACAACATTGGTTCCAGCAAAAATTGATGTTATTTTTTGTAGTTTTTTTTAATATTACCCAAACCTGCAAATTAAAAATCAGACCAATATAGGCAAATAGTTTCATAATATGATAAAAAGTTGTTATGGTCAAAGATAACAATAATGTCAATACACTATAAGTGATTGTAATTAAACTATTTATGCAATTGGTTAAAAATCCCTTAATCACCTAGTGTTTCATTTCTAAATGTAAGATAAAATTTTACCCACTGAATCCGAATTGCCTTCAATCTCTCCGATTCCAATGGTCTCGGATCAGTAAAATACTGCATAATATAATAAAACATAACTTAACAAATCTAAATAAAAATAAGTATAACAAATAAAATTATTTTGAAGTAAACAATTACCATGTCCAGTTATCTCTGAAGCCTCCTTGTATTATCGTTGACATCTAATGCATGACATAATAGCCACACTCCGTGCTTCCTTTTTGCTTATTACACTAAATTAAATAACATATTCAAAGTTAAATGGAAATTAGTGTAAATAGTAATAAAAGTAATTTTGAAGACATCAACCATTGTTTAAATGACTTACTTTAACTGCAATCCATTTAGGAGTAGCTTTGCATTTAGTTCCTTGAGTATCGTTAAATCCATTCAAAACACTTGTTAAGAAAAACATACATGCATATTGGTTAATTAAAGTACGTTATGTCTTTCCAATAATAAAGTAAATGTCTTAGAAATTACAACTTAATTACCTGTTAACAATTCCTTTGAAGTAGTTATCTGGCTTATTGTACAAGGAACAGAACCACACAACAACATTGTCCTTAGGACATAAAACGACCAGTTGCCAATGCGCACTACATTGGAGAACATTAAGTTATTATACTGCATTAATTATTTAATTTGATTTGTACAATTTTACTTACTCATTCAAGTACGATGCTGGGTATACATGTTTCTGTGAAGTCTGCATCCATTTCTTAATATACTCTTTAGATTTAAATTGCGATTGGCCAAATCTTTGTATGGATTGTGGCTCAAGCAATCCATACACAGAGACATTATCTGATTGCAGACTTAACTCATTCTTATGCCTATTGTTTTTAAAATAAAGTAAATTATGCATTAATTTGAAACAATCACCAATGTAATGGATTGTAATGTAAAGTGACTTACAAAATCCACATTTGTAAAATAGAGATGTTGAGACATTGATCGACCACCGTGTATTATTTCAGAAATATCTTTATACTTTATGTACAAAGGGACATCGTGATTATACACCCCAAACACAGTAGTATCACATGACACTTGCATGGGTCTGAGCAGTCATTGGGGGATGGTCAATGCGATTTGGTATAGTGGATCGTGATCGTCATCAGATTCCGGCTTATGTACAGGTTTTGCTGGTCCCTTAGGTTCCTGTTTATCCTACACAGTTAATAAACATAAGTCAATGACAGTCAACACTTTATATATAACAAATTAATCCATTTTGAATGATAATAAACACAACAAAAACAACAAAAAGTAGATACATTTTTTCCAAATGTGACTTTGGCAATTATTCCTATTGTTTTCAGTTTTGCAAACGGTCTCACTAAGACTTCTCCATCCATAGACATGTCATGTACCTTTTATTAGTATAGTACATTAGTTTATTCCCCACTTTAATTTACTACCCAATTATTATGTCAATTTCCTATAGTTTGAATTTCCTATAGTTTATGGATGTATACTCATTAGTTTATTCCCCACTTTTATCACTATCCAATTATTAGTATAGTACATTAGTTTATTCCCCACATATGCTTTCAATTTCCTATAGTTTATTCCCCACGTTAATTTACTACCCAATTATTATGTAGCAATAGCTAGCAAGGCTAAAAAGCCAACGACAGCTCACATGCAAAAATTTAGAACACTAATAACAATATTTTAGACTATATAATTTGTTTGTGACAAAACTATGTATCGATCAAAAATCCTTTTAGTAGTTTACACCCAGAAATTTTTTGTAGTGAAGAATTTCTAAATGTTAAACTTCTTAAAACTTTTATGTAAATTTTAATCAATGGTTACGAGTGAAAGTATGTTATTTAAATTATACCTATGTTTTTAGAGGAGACAGATCCCTAAACAAAGAGGAATTACTTCATCCTTGTTTAGGTGAGCTTTACCAATGTATACTACTATATATACATATAGATAGGTGAAGAAAATATATGAGTACATGAAGAAAGGAGAATTACGTACACAGTGTCAAACTAATGATTTTCATGATTTCACATTAAAAATATATCGAATACAGAAAGGTTAATTTTTAACTTTTAATATCGATGCAAAAAAAAACTAAGGATTAAAGACATTTCCATTACTCACCTTATACAGACGGCGGCGCGAATTCATCGGATTAGAGGAATAGCACGAGGAGTCTGTTTCCAAGCCTAACTACATTTCATGTTTGTTGTTCATGTAGGGGACAAAAATGCACTCATCCAATAGTAGCAGAAGTAACAATTGAACTTGATTGGCTACACAATCTTTTATATATTTTTTTTATTTGAAAAATTAAACTATCAAACAATGTCAGCATTCCGTAATAGGACAAAGCACATATCCAAATGATGGAACACATAAAAGAACAAAGCGAGAGTGACACGCAATGAAAAAGGAAAAGCTAAAAATATAGCTAAAAGCTACAAGCAAATGTGGCTGAAGAAGCGTAGAGAGAAAAAAAAAGTGAGAGAGAACAGACCTAGACAACAATGGCTAGAGACGGTGGCATTCGCGGCGGAGACTGTGGCAGAAGCGAGAGCATCGTTCCTATGTGGCGGACTTCAAAGGCTTTCTTTGGACTTCAAATATTATGGAAAATGAATGCCAAGTTCTGGTTGAGAAGTGCGCTTTCCTAGTAATATTTTTTTTTACAATTCTTTTAATTTATATGTAATTTTTTTTATATGTATATAACGGACTTCAAATATTTGACTCCAGACTTTAAATATATTTTTATATGTAATTTTCAAAGTTTAAGATAATATTAATTTATTTTTAAAACACATCCTTACTTCTCACCGTACACTTTTATTTAATTTAACATTAATGATGAAAATAAAAATAAATAATATGCATTTATTATAAAATATAAATGTAAAAAGGTAAAATAGAAACTTTAAATCTATTATATGAGAAACAAAGAACAATTGTATTTCTTAGTTCATTGGAAAAAAAACTTAAAAAATCACTTAAAAATGAATGGAAGTAGTATTTATATACTTGTTTTTATTAAACTATTCCTGTAATTTTAATACTTTTAGAGCAATAAGCATATTCGAGGGGGATGGATGATGAGTTGAACCCGCTGCATCTTTATTAAACAAAAAGCTTTAGTCTTCTAATGTACTGCTCCTTCCTTGCGCTGTTAAGGCCCTTGTAAGTTGTGATATGGCATGCAAGTGACATCCCTAGTAATTAAGAGTTACCAATGTAATTATAAAATAACACAAGTATAAGATCTGGAATCATTTAATAATTTTTCTTTTATAAGAAAACAATCTAAGTCTATTAATTCACATGTTTTGTGATACTATCCATGGTATAGATCTATAATATTTTATATTAAAAATTAATTATTTAAGATTATATATTAATAATTGTAATTTTTTATTAAAATATGATTATTATTTATTACAACGCAGCACTGCCCATTTTCTCATCCACATGTATATATAATTTAAATAATTTATATTATAATTAATTCTCAGATATGATTTTAAAAAATATTGACTGTTGGTATGGTTTTATTATACTTTATTTGGATGAGAAGTGAAATAAAAAAAATTAAAATCAAAAGAAAAACAGGAGTGAGCTAGAAAGGTATGTTTAATAAAATTTAATTTTTATTTCTATATTACTTAGTTAACATTGATTTTTAAAAAACTGATGTTAACATGAGTATATCAACATCAATTTTTTAAAAATCAATGTTAACGAAGTAATGTTAACATCAATTTTTTAAAAATCGATAACATATCCATGTTAACATCAGTTTTTTAAATAACTGATGTTAATTATGTTAACGAAGTAACGTTAACATCAGTTTTTTAAACTTTGATGTTAACATACCCAAGTTAAGATTGATTTTTTAAAAAATCGATGTTAACATACCCATGTTAATATCAGTTTTTTGAAAAAATTGATGTTAACTTAGTCATCTTAATTATAAATATGTCATCATGTTTTTGTTAACATGAGTTTTCGAAAAAAATTGATGTTAATTATGCAATGTTATATTCGTATTTTGTAATAGTGAGGAGCAAGTAGAACACATTAATTAGGCAGAAAGCAATTAAGTGAAAAGAAAGACATGATGACTCTCAATAATTATAAGGGAAATTTTGAAAAAAAATAGTTTACATTACTAACAGATTTAATGTTACAAATTAAATTAATTATTTTTTTAAAAAAATATGAATTAGTTAATAAAGTGTTATATTTAGAAATAAAGTTAGTATCAGTTATCTATATGGAAGCTATTCAACTTTGTTGCATTTTACATAAGTTAGGGGCACGAGATACAAGCGGTGGTAAAAAAAATCTTGAGTTGGTGACATGAATGTCAACGCACAAAGAAAATAATACCTATGTCATGCGAATTTTGATGTATATTGTGCAATGAATGACAATATATGACCTTTGAGACTCTAAGCATCTGTTCAAGTTGTAATTCACAAGCAGTACAACCCTCAACAATAAGATCTTCTTGAAATGCCTATGTATGTGTATCAATTTAAGAAGTTTAATGACATACTTAGTGGTAATTCGCCTATTGATTTGTTAAAAAAATAAAGTTTAGATACTACATTGCTCATTATTTTATATTTTAATACATATATAATAAACATAAAATCCTAATATGCATAAAAAATTATTCTTACAAATGTGGTTCGAACTTTACATGAAATTAGACATTTCTAGCCTAACTCAAATATAAAGAAGTTGGTTTTGGCCATTTGGGTCTTCTTATTTATTTAGTAGTAGGCATAAATATGTGGATTTGCAAATGAGATGGAACTCCCATTTTTAACGGAAAAAAAAAAATGCAAGAAATGCATGAATGAGCACGTGCGTATGGAGGTTCTGGCAGCCTGACACGGGCTAACTCATTGTTAGCAGAAGAATGAAATGTACCAGCTTTTTTCTACAAAATTCATATTAACTAGTTGTTAGTCTTTATTAGTGATGAAATTTTAAATCAGAGATGTCTTCTTTTCTTTTTATTTTTTAATTATTAAATCAATCTTATAACTTGTATGTTGATAAATAAAATAGATAATCAAGAAAATTTGTTTTTTAAAGGAAATATTTATTTAGTGCTACAGAAATTAATTAACTTGCAACGAATGCATGCAGACCGAACCATTTAAGCTTCTGTTTCTTTCTTTCCGTCCCAGTGACAAACAAAACTTGTCAAAAGCCATAGGGGGATTTAGCCTAAATTTCCTTTCTTTTATTAATTTTTTTTTCTGAATTCAGTGACTTCTCTAAGTGGTTGGCAATAGTCAAGAGCTGTCGCAAATAAAGGGGAGATAGATTTAGACCAAACCTTTGTTTTTTGTTTTGTTTTCCTTTTTAAAAAGGTTAGCTGAAGGCGGAAGAGAGATTGTGTATTTAGATAATTAGCATCTTTTCTTTCCTGAGTGTGTATTTAGATTACTTATTCTAAAAGAACAATTTTTTCAGCACTTTTTAAAAATAACTTAATATGTGTGTGGCTATATGGCTGTAAAGTATATATCAAGTAAGAGATCGTGAAGTATGTGAATACCGAATTTCAATCATATAATAAATTAATAGATGATTGAGTCAGGACTATCGACTGTCAAATGAATGTGTTGGACAATCTTTTGTTGAGATTTTCATGAATAGGTTAAAAGTAATTCATTAATCTATTTAAGTTAAACTATATTATTAGTGTTCATAAATATAAAAAAATTTGAAATTTGTCTCTTTGTACTTTTTTGTTTTTATAAAATTAAAAGATGTCATTATTTTGTTCGGACTTAAGTTTGAATTTTGAACTTAGATGATATTTTTACATCAATTATAAGTAAGAGGAGTTTAAAAAAATATCATATTTTATATTAATTATATTCATGACTTGTAAAAAATATATTATTTACATAGGTCATTTATTGTTTTTAACGTCGATCATACATGTAAACAATGTGAAATTTGACTTTTTTATATCAATTATACATTTAATTGATGTCAAAAGCAATGCAAGTAGGTTGGTCTAGACAAAAAAAAGATATATTTCAATTTTGTGAGAAAACAACTTACAGGGACAAATTCATAATAGTTTCATATTGTAAGACCATCATTATATTTTATCCATCTAAAAATTCATAAAAAAATTATTGCATCCATGATCCTTTTATTAAAAATCATCTAATTTATCCACGAATAACTTTTGTGTAGATGTGGATAAATATCTACAATATTTTTTTTATCATAATATTGATATAAAATAGTTTTGATTTATTCTCGTTAGGGACAATAAACGCATATAAGATGAACATTATTCTTCTTATATGATTTATTTCATACTTAATAATTAATTAGGATTCAAACTCTAGATCACTTGATTAAGGAATACAAGTGATCACTACTTGTGAAAAAAGGTATGATATAGATATCTAATTTATCCTTAAAATTATTTTTAAATCACTAAAAAATAAACAATTATTAATAGACAAGACACCTAGTGCTTGTTTCCAATTAGTAAAAATAATATATAATATAATTCAATGATTTGAATAGATAAAAATCATTATAAGGAAAATCAAGGACGGTTGTATCATCAAAGTTGCTGGTTGTTGGAGCAACCATGTTCCTTCAATTGTGATAGTGACGGAGAACTGAACTGTTTTGATTTGCACACACCATTCCCTGCAAATGAACTGAATCAGATCTCATTTCCCTTTGTGCATGCATTCATTACTATCACAGCACACACCATATTTTCCCCAATAATTTGTTAATTTTACTAATTGTATTCATCGAATAAATATTATCCTGAACAATGTTTGGACGTGTTTAATAATTATTTCCACCTAAATAACATCTTTTAAATAATAGCATTTTCTTGATTACTTGGTCTTTTTCTGAAGTACTAGTATTGTTTTTAAATTAGAGTAACAGGTTTGGAAAAAGAATAAAATTTGTTTCCATTTGTTTGTATGCTTAAGCTTAAGTAAAAATGATATAGGTGAGATTCAAGACATTAAGATTTTTTAAAGCGATAAGTCGTGAAAGTTGATTGGGTATGATAGAAGAATTGATACCAAGAAAAATCTTATGTAATACACAAGTTTAAACCGTTAACAGTTTTACTCATTTATTCAACTAGTTCCTAGAGAAAGATTCTCACCAAGTGAAACTAATTTTGAACAACTTTAAGAAAATTGAAGTCACGCTGAAGAATCGATGGCAAAGTTTTCCACGAAATCCTTAACCATTTGTGCTGATGATCACAAAATTTTGTGTAGTTTTGCAAGAGTTTTGTTGGTATTATTTTCAATTAAAATTGAATATCACTTAAATAAACAACATCAATATCTTTTTCGAGTAAATGATATTAAGATGAAACTTTGATTTTATTGGAAAATAATGTAAAAAAAACTTAATTAAAAGCTAATATATATATATATATATATATGTGTGTATATATATAAGTTCTGTCCTTGTGGAAAGTGCAAACACATGCTAAAATTTAAGATTGAAATTAATTATCTGTCTTTTTCCATCTACCTACTTCTATGTCCCTCATTTCTGAAAAAGAAACAACATTAATTTTTTTATTGATATAAGAAAAACATCTTTCTTTGGTGTTATTTTATTTCTGCTGAAGTTTTATTTTTTTAGTTAGGGTAACAGGGGAAAGAATCGACTTTGATTCCATTTGGTTTTACACCTAAAGTAGAAAAAATAATAATATATTTTTACACCTAAGGTCACGACTCACGATGAGGTCCTGGAATTTGATTGATCAAATATAGTAGTCTTGGTTTGTTTAATTAGATAATCAGTTATATCATTAACGTGTTGAGCGTTACAATATTATATGAGATTTAAAAAATTCAAATAAGTTTTGTTTAATGATGCACTACTTAAAACTTTAAAACAAGGATTGCTCATATAAACAGGGAATAAAAATTGTCTCATTAACAATGATAAAATTGTATAAACATTATTTTTTAAGTAATATACTCTGACAAGTAACTTTCTTCGTTGGATAATACAAAATTATAAAACACTCCAATCCAATTCTTCGGATGATTAGACAGGCTGACAAAAATAATAGACTCACATTATCGTACGTCCTGGTCTTCGTCTTTTTTTTTTCTTCTAAATTTTTTTCATGTGGTGAGTAGACTTTTCATCCTGTAGTTTCAAGGAAAAAAAAAAAGAACAATAATTAATATATATATATATATATATATAATTCTCATTTATTTTGAACACATTATTAATATTTTATATTTTATTTTATCATTTTCTGTTATATTATAAATCTTATAATATTTATATTTTATTTTATTTCTCTAGATGTCTTGTAGCAATATGCATATTTATGAAATATTTCTCAAAGAAAAAGAAAATAGGAATAAGGTTAGTTTGCACGACCTAGTTTTATAATTTACTATAGTACTATTTTATTGCGAGATTGACATTTTTGTATATGTATATGTATATAAAAGCACCAATCCGCGTTCATTTGTGTGGTGTCATTGGAGTAAGCCCCATCTCAGACATGGCTGCTTCTTCAATCTCAAACATGCTCATTCTTCCCTTTTCCAAATCACACAAACCCTGCAGCTTCCCATTACCCCTCTCTAAATTCCCAACATCATCACCTCTCACACGAACCCAACAAAAGTCAATGAAACTCGTCACACGTGACAGCTCCTCACCCACCATAATTGGCGAGCTCGTGCGAGAACAACAAGAACAAGAACAAGAACAAGCAGCAACAACGCACCACAACTACAAGCCCAAGTTAGAGGAACACTTAGAGCGACTCCCTGAAACGTGGCGCGAAATCCACGGCGAGAGCGACTGGGCCGGGCTTCTGGAGCCCATGGACCCACTTTTGCGGTCGGAGGTGATCCGCTACGGTGAGATGGCCCAGGCCTGCTACGACGCTTTCGACTTCGACCCGTTCTCCAAATACTGCGGCAGCTGCAGGTTCACGCGCCGCAGCTTCTTCTCCTCCCTTGGAATGCCCCACCACCAAAGGTACGCCGTGACGCGCTACCTCTACGCCACTGCCAACATCAACCTCCCCAACTTCTTCAAGCACTCCCGCTGGTCCAAGATGTGGAGCAAGCACGCCAACTGGGCCGGATACGTCGCCGTTTCGGACGACGCCAAGAGCAAACTCCTCGGCCGACGAGACATCATGGTCGCGTTCCGTGGCACCGTCACGCGCCTCGAGTGGATGGCAGATCTCATGGATTTCCTCAAACCAATCTCATCCAACGGCGTCCCCTGCCCCGATCACACCGTCAAGGTCGAATCAGGGTTCTTGGATCTCTACACGGACAAAGAAGAGAGTTGCGGTTATGCCAAATACTCCGCAAGAGAACAGGTCCGAATAAGAGAAACGCAGCACACCACATTCTTTTCAAAACTTAACTCTTTCTGTTCCAAATTACAATAAAATTACAGTTTTTACATTTTATTTAATTGTGTAATCACAAATGGGTGGGTCAGATATAGTATTTCTCTAATACTTTTTATCCTTTGTATAATTTTTTCCTATCATATCGTAGGTTTTATCCGAAGTGAAAAGGTTGTTGGAGATTTACCACGACGAGGAAGTGAGCATTACGATAACGGGACATAGTTTGGGGAGTGCGTTGGCAATTTTGAGCGCTTACGATATTGTGGAGACGGGGGTGAACGTTATGAAGGATAGTAGGGATGTTCCGGTTTCAGTGATGTCGTTTTCGGGGCCGAGGGTGGGGAACGTGAGGTTTAAGGAGAGGTTGGAGGGGCTCGGGGTGAAGGTGTTGAGAGTGGTGAACGTGCATGACGTGGTGCCTAAGGCACCGGGGGTTGTGTTTAACGAGCACTTGCCGCCGGCGGTGATGAAGGTGGCGGAGGGGCTGCCGTGGAGTTATTGTCACGTTGGGGTGGAGCTGGCGTTGGACCACAAGAAGTCGCCGTTTCTGAACCCCAATGCGGATGTTGTCTGTGCGCATAACTTGGAGGCTCTTCTGCATTTGCTTGACGGGTCAGTTTCTACTTCCGACAACTTTTTTTTTTTTTTTTTAATAATTTCTTCTTTTGAGCATGTGTCATGTATGAATTAATATATGCCATGCTTGATTGCTAGTACTATTTTCGTGAACTAAGCTATTTAAGAAATTGGATAATTATGATATTCGTATCCTCGATTTCATTTTTTACGAGTTATTATATATGTCATATGCGACGGAATCTCATTTGATGAAAGATTTTTAGGTTAGTTGAAAGTTGAAACTTTAGCCTCTACTGGTTATGGTCTTTTTAGTTTCATAAAAAAAAATCTACGTCGTTACAGATGAATGTTGCATTCCGTTTTTGACAGAAGATTTAGCGGATTATTAATTTCTGGGCATGGTGTTGGTAATTATTGCCCCAAATTTAAGTTCCTATATATTGACTGGGATCGAGATCATCGTTAATCAGATCATGTGAGTCATGTATATATGGCGTGTTATAATGGTGACAATTCGAACTATTTTAATTTCTAAACATGGTGAAACAAACTGACGATAATTGGTTGAAATTATATACAATTAAATAAAATCAAACCGAATCATGTTATATTTGATTTGGATTACATTTTGTTAAAAAAAAAAATTACATTGCAAATATTTCTATTCAAAACTTTAGTTGTCGGGTTCACATGCAATGGTACGTGCAAGCTAGAAGTTGTCCTTGGGAAGGCTGATGAGTATAGTTGGCATTTGGCAATCGGATCAAGCCAACTCAATCTCAATAAATAGCTCGTAAAGTTTGATATAAAGGCAGCCCACATGTTTTTCATCAAGAAGAATAAATAATATACTATTAATTAGTAGTTGTGTAACTTCTGTCGCTATTAGGCGAGAAAGGGATAGATTGTAGCATGCATTGATTATTTTAAGCATGCAACTCATCATGATATGAGCAACCTAATAATATAATGCTAGTTACACGTATAAAAAAGATTCCGTGGATAGAAAGGGATAGATGGTTATTATAAGGACTCTATTGATTTAAATATTTAATTAATTAGTCATGCATCATCATCTTGTGTTCATAGATAATACAATAGATATATATGGAAGATAATAATGGTACAATACAATATATATATATATATATATATATATATATATATATATATATAAGATTAGAATGGTACACTGCATCATAAATTATTAACTGGTGGCATGAATGGGATTTCATTATTCAAGTACTGTACCAATTAATTACCAAGGCCTTCATATATACAGATACTAGCCCTTGGGCTTGGCTGCAGGTCAACATTTTTATCCCCTTACGCTTAATTAATGCGTTAGCTAGTGCTACAGTTATTGTTTCTTGGAATGCCAATGCAAGTTGTTACCATTAGTGTTTATATTAGTAATTAATTGTAGTTCTTTGGTCAAACCTAAGAAATGACGTATTCTCACCACCATCAAGTTAGTCAAATGATCATGAAAACAAAATATAGTCAATTTTTGTGCAATTGATAATGAGTTAATGACATTCGAAAGTGGTATGTTTAATAAAACAAAGATAATTGTCCACGCGTACGTAGGAAAGACCTTTAACATGTTAATAACTATATATTAATTAGTGTAGTATACGTACATTTTCAATTGGTAATAAAAAAAGGCTAATAATATTTTGGTTGATGATGCTTAATTAGATACCATGGAAAGGGTGAAAGGTTCGTGCTAGCGAGTGGTAGGGATCCTGCTCTGGTGAACAAGGGATGTGATTTCCTGAAGGACCATTACTTGATTCCACCGAACTGGAGGCAAGATGCGAACAAGGGCATGATCAGGAGCAATGATGGTGGACGCTGGATGCAGCCTGAGCGACCAAAGCTTGATGATCACCCTGAAGATATGCATCACCATCTCACCCAACTGGGTCTCGCTTCATCTGATATATGAATTAATATTCAACAATTAAGGACATTACATCTGCATGTGTTACACTATATTGGACATGGAGACATATATATGTATAGAGCTTGCCATGCCAAATTAAGCTAGTAAGACCTGGATTAATTTATCAAAGGTGAAACTTAATTTGTGCATGGCTGGATACTCACCAAATTAATTATGTGAATAAAGTTATAATATTATATATTATTAATGGTATGTGTATAAGTAATGTGATGTCATAACAAGTTAAATACTCCTCCACTCATTCATAGTTTTCAAAATTTGCCAAGCAGTCCTTCACACTTTAATTTTTTTATTTACAATTTTTTAAGTCATTTTAGATTTAATTACTCATTTGATTTTTATAATTGCAAAAATTAAATTATATTTTATAATCTCTGCATTTAAAAAATTTCCATTTTGTATCTAAGAGTGTCTATTTGTACTTTTTGTTATGACGTAAATAACTTTTTGATCCATGATTTTTTTTTTTAAAAAAATAATCCTTTAAAAGATTTTGGTTTTAATTAATTTTTGTTGTTAATTAACAACGTTAAATAATTATATAATAATGATATTTATAACTTATTAACTTGTTATGACAGCATAGACTAGATTGTACGTGATTTTAAATTCTTTATTAAAAAGTTAATTGATGATGTCAAACTAATTTATCAAGAATTTAGAAGAAACACATTTATAAGACTAAAAAATAAGAACCAAAATATTATTTAAGCTTTATTTTATTCCGTCTTTGCCTTTATTCTTTAATGCAAATTAGAATACTTATTGGTAACATTCTCGGTTGATCACATGTCTACTCTCCATTTATTTGCTACTAGACAAAGTAACCGACTAATTAATTAAGGGTTGTTTGAGAAAATAAGTTAGTTAAATGTTTGATGAATAAATTTTAATTTATAAGTTAATTTCATAATTAAACAAGAAATATAGTTCAATTCTAAATTATTTTCACAAGTTATTCTCACGAGTATGTTGAAATAATCTAAAACCATTCATCAATTTATCAAATTGGCAAAATGATCTATTTGATTTTTTTTTAATTTGATTATTTATCTGTTAGAACATAGATTTTAGTCCTTTATCTTTTTGAATTGATTAATTTAAGGTTAATGGCATTTATGAAATAAAACAAAATATAAATAGTTTTCCTCCTCAATTTCCTCGCTTCTTCTTCCTTCTCCTTTCTGCCATCTTAATTTCCAACTCAACAACATATAACAAAAATTCAAAATATTAATCACGCCCACAATCCAAAACGATAATAAATAGTCTCAAAATGGTGAAAAACTAACTCCAAACCAACCTCCAATTTTCTCAATTAGAGTTCAATCTAATTTCATTTTTGAAACAGTTGCTCCCATCGATGCCTAACATGACAAGAGGTCGTCGACGCCATCACTGTGCGCTGCCCCAACACCTTCTAGATGGCCAATAGCATTGTCCAGTGCTGCCATGGGTTTGTGTTTTAAAATGGAAATTTAATAAGCGAGTGCACTTGTTGTGCGGTTTGTGTTTGGTTGTTTGTATAATGGTGTTAGCTTTTAGGAATTTTGATGTTCGTGTGTTGAATGGTGTCAATACCTTCATTGTTGATTGTTGCTCATGCTAGGAGTGGTGATACAAAGGTTACTCGGTATGTAGTTGACAATGGTATGCACAAAATGCCAAAGAATGCATTGGAGATTGTTTGGCAAATCCGAGATTAGAGGGTGTGAAGATTAATAGGATTATCCTGGTTGATGTCAGATCTGCTTATTCTCAGTTAGGTGCATCAAATTATGACGGCATTGGAATAAGTGTGTGGTGCGGGTGTTTGTGGTTGACAAGAGTGATGTGGTGGTGCAATTACAATGACTTTTAGCTGCAAGTATATGAATATTATTAACAATGTTACTTTTAAACCAACAGAATGATATTTTGAATCAATTTAAAAGGATAAAAGATCCAAATGGATTTTGATAAATGATAGAATTGAACCAACAAAATAAAATGAATGATTAAATAGATCATTTGATCGACTTATCAAATATTAATTTATAAGCTCTTTTAAAAACTAATAAAAAATTGTATGTCATAATTTCTTTTTACAGGCAAAACATAATATTATTGCTAGTATTCCAACTTTGCACAAGATGTACAGGAATTGGAAAAAGAGGCAATTTACATGTTCACAAAATTTGATGCAGCCATTCCCCGATACCATTTTGACAGCTTCGAACAAAAATTCACCTTTCAAAACAAATTTCCAGCCACATGCGTGACCCTGAAACAATATAAATTCCAAATACAAAATCCCTCCAGAACAAAGTTCACCCATTTTTGTTTTCTTATATATGATTTTATGCTCTGCACTCCTTCCGCAACATACAAGCCTTTTATATTTCCCTCCTGCAAGTGGATTGATCCTCAACGAAAACCTTATAGAAAAACTTTGTGGCACGAAAATAATTGATTTTTTTTAATATGCTAACTGATGTCTTGTTAAGCGTTCTTTTGTTTCTCTCCATCTGTTTTCAAACTATTGCAATGTAATCTTTTTGTTAATAGTGATTGAAAGTATGTGGCTGTAGTTTAAATTAAAGCTGGCCTTCCATGTCAGGCTGCTTATTCATTACCTTCAAATTTATTAATAGTTCCATAAAATAATATCACTCTAATTCTCCCACCCGTTTGATGACATTAAGTAAGTTTTGAAGAATCTGATTTCGAGGAACATCAAAAATAACTTTGTGTAAAAAGTTGTCAAGTCTAATTTTTTTGGAGGTTTGGAGGAGTATTTTCAGAAGACCAGAGATGAAAAGGTGAAAGTCCTAAAAAATTGTCTTCATCAAAATCTATCTACAAGAAATAATGTTGAAGACATTGAAGATCTTTCCAATTTGAAGTGCATGTAAGTACACTTTCGAAGGGAACAGATTTGAGCAGCCAGATCAGAAATGCAATCATGGTTATTTACTACAAAATGCGGTCAAATAGTATATATTGTCTGAAAGGGAATGAAATCACGTGACTTGTTAGCGAGGGTCTTCTGCTCCCACTCTGCACAAACTTTTTTTTCTCAGAATATTCAAAAGAATAAAATGCAACCAACTGTACAAAGAGTTATATTTTTCATAAAACCTTATGACCCTTCTCTCTTATTTGTCTTTCAACACCACCAGTGGCAATAAATCCCAGATGACTATAACAATATAAGGCCTTTTTAAATCACTCCTACTCGAATTAAGATGATAAGAAGTTAGGAATCAAATATTGTACATGTCTCTGTGGAAATCATACTATTAATGAAATTGACTGATAGAATAGAAAATCTAAAGACAGAAGGTTTTGTAGCCATTTTAATTTGATTCGAAACACTTACACACACCTCATTACACCATCACGTCTCGTTACACTAAATGACTATCAGTTTCTTGAGGAAAGTGTATTATTCTTACACAACTACTATATTAATGCGGGTGCTTTTCTCCTTTTGATAACCTCCTACTTAATTTATCTTAATTTGATCCCTTCTTCTGTCTATGTCTATGACATTTTCTTTTATTTATAACTCTTTCATCTTTTTATAACTCATTTTTCTTTCGATAACTTTCTTTTAAATATTGTTATACTGAACTCATTTTCTAAAGTGCTAGATTTAACATATCTCTTTGAAAATTATTTGTTTTGCATGCGAATTCCCGTTTTTATCATAAGATGCAAAGTTATTACATATTTTCAAATTTGTTACTAGAACTTTTATTTTAGTACTTATCTTTTCATTAAGATTGTTGCAATGTTCGAATAAATTAAAATTTCCTCAATTTAAAGGTTAAAAAGAATTCACATTAATTCTATTATTAGTGATTTTCAGTCGCACAAAATTAATTTTTTTATGGATTTAAAATCATTATGAGTAGTTATCTAATAAGTTTTCATATCTCTTCGAAACTTATTTTTAAATTTCCACTGTCAACAAAACCTTTGTCCTTTTGTATCATACAATAATTGTTATATGGTGGCTTTCCTGTTAATTTCTTACGTACGTGAGTGAACGCGAACCAACTTAATAGCTAAGAACATGTTTATAGTACATATTGCTACATTGGGCCATTGCATGCACATTAATTTACATTGAATGTATGTGTGCATGGCTAGCTATAGTTTAAAATTTGGCATACCTTCAAGCTGTTTATCCATCACCTTCAAATTTAATAGTTCCAGAACCCACCCGTTAGAGGCGGAGGGAGTGGGAGGGCCTACAGGGCCATGGCCCAAAGGTTTTTTTTTTTTTTAAAAAAAATATTATGTATAAAATTATTTTTTTCTCACTCTTTTTAACTTTTTAACTTCTTTTTAATATTTTTTTATTAACATATCTTTATCTAAAAGTAAAAGAAGTTCTTTATTTTTTATTTATTTTTCTATTTGGCAATTATATTTAGTTTCTCATACATTTTTTAGCTGTCACAAAATTACAAACTTTTTTAATTGTTGTTACTCTTCTTCCTATTTTGTGTTATGAGTGTCTTTTATCAGGCTTCTAACATTTTTTATCTTGTACTTTTTTATTCCGAAGATTTTTTTATTGCCTAAACATTAATTATAATTATTGGTCTTGCAATTGCATCCCAAATGTACATTTCTTTTTGCAAATTAAATGTTTTTTTTAATGTGTATTAAAGATTTTTGCATTGCATTTCAGTATTGTGGACATATTTTTTTTTCTTTTTCTATACTTTTGCATTCTTACTTATTAAGTTTCTTTCATATTAATTAGACTATTATGGTAGTGATAGGATTAGGCATCCCACTCAAAACCTCACATGCTTAAGCTTTGTTATAAATATGACTTTTGTTCTTATTTATAAAATTCAATGACCTAACTCACTAAGATCAATGAAAATAATTAATTTAGTTGATAAAAATACATTTGTCCTAATTTTTTTTCTTCCAAACATCATTGTCATTAATATTCATCACTCTCTTATAATTGTTTGATATATAGTATAATTAATTAGAGATATTTTAGTATTAATATAATTAATATAAGGAACATTATGAATTGGATCTTGTAAAAAGAATAAGCACCACTCTTAATTTGAGTCCTATGAATAAGAATGAAGAGAGTTATAAAATACTTAAAATAACTTAGTACCTTTCGTAAAATGACTAACTTATATAGAAAAATTAGCTATGAACAAATAAAACAATTGATTTATTTTAGTAATGTTTTTTTAGATTTATAGTTTTTATTTTTGTTAATAATACATCTATACTTACTTAACTTATCTAAGCATTTATCATGTGTGATTTATTTAACCAAGTATTTTCTATGAATTTTTAATGTATGACTCAAGTATCTATTTTTAAAATATTTTGAAGAATATGTTTTGATTATAACAAAATTTCATTTTCACTTAATTTAAATGATTTTTTTTTACTTTCTTCTTTTGCTATTGGTCACTTGTCGCTTAGGTGTTGGTTACACTTATTAATTAGTATCTCTTTTATGTTCAACACAATTACATATTTCTTTTTGCTCATGAAATAATACTAGTTATATATTATTTTTTATAACTGCTATATCATGGCTTTCCTAATAAATTTCTTTATAGCCAAGAACATGAGCTGCTCCTTTCCGTTTTGTATATATTTTTTATTAATTAATGTTAGTAGCTAATTGTTAATTTTTTATTAGTGTAAAAATTAAACCACATCTTTCACTTTTTTTATCTTTTATTATCAAGTCAATCCTATAACTCGTCTGTATTTTAGAATATATTACCACATTGGACCATTGCATGCACATTAATTTACACAATGCCAAATTAAGGAGGTTAATGCAAATCCTTTGGAGTAAGTTATTTGAAGAAAAAAAAACTTTTTTAAGTGAATTTTAAAAGATTTTTTCTTAAGAAAACATTACTTCTGTGAAATAATCTAATTCTAAACAAGACGTATTATAAAGGGAGACATACATATAGCAAAGGAATATCAAGGTGCAAACACCAAAGTCCTCATAAAAAAAAAAGGTGTAACCCCTAAGTTAATTGGTAAGCGGCCATATATTTCATGCATGATAGCAATAGGGAACTGAATTATATATTGTAGCGATTTGCGCATCATTAATCCCCTGCAAAGTTACTGAATCATATCTCACTTCCCTTTGCGCTCTCATTATATACCACTGTACTTACAATATTATGTTGCCATTAATATGTTAAATTTACCAAGTAATTTATCATTCACTGACCATTTTTTTTTAATCATTATATAACCAAAAACATTCTTTGACTTACGGAATTAAAATAAAAACGGAATAACATTAAGAGAATAACACCCTAAGGCTATTCTATAATTTAACCCCTTAATTTGATTTCTTTTTGGCACATTTGAGCCCTATCCTATCATTCTGTGCACCACCAAGGATGGATAAATTTTGCAGCTGGAAATTGCAGATACAGAGATGAACAACGTTATATATATTAGAAAACAAAAATATTTTTCATGCTGACCGTTGCTGTTTGTCTCAATTCCAACTAGTTCGAATTCGATACAGAGATTATTTAAAATCAAACTCCCACACGGAATTTCCTCTTATTTCTGTACATGAAGGACTGGCAAGGGAAAATGAGTTAAATTACAAATGGCAAACAATGGCACCAAAAATTCCACTCGCCCTTACAAGGCTCCCAACTGTAATAATTACATGCAAGACTTGAGAAGTATGACACACGACCTCAATGAGATATTCCATGTATTGCTCTGAAAACTCAGTTGCGGAAGATTGTTCTGAATTTCTTCCCAACAATTTGACAACCACGCTAAATTCAGTGACAACCTGCCAGGTTACTGAAATTACATATCATTTCGTAATTTTATGGGATATTATGACACTGTTAATATTAGAACAGAACAAGAATTAATAATGTGATGTGAGGGCAGAAACGCAGACAAGTTGCAGAGGTAAATATAAGAGCTACCAGCTTCAAAAAACTTTTACCCTGCCTCATTGAGCTAAGAGTTTCATTCATACAAGCAAGCAAACACGACTCCCTCCATTTCTCTCTACCTATCATCTTATAGAAGAAAATTACTTCTTTATTTATCCATTTAGAAGTTCAAGATAAAAATTATTAATTATTCTTTACAATTAAGCCCTCATATCTCCTGATAAAAAGAAGGCCTTATATCTACCTAATTCTTAAATATTTTACAATTTACATACTAATTATAGATGAGATAAACAAAAAAATGTTGCCATAAAATGATGATATTAATTACATTTCTTAATGTGTTATCTTTCTAAGTAAAAAGATAAAAAGAAACAAAAAAAAAATGACTAAAGGGTAATGTAGAGGGGGAGGGGAGTAAAACTGTAAAAGGTTTCAAATGAACACAATGCCCTGTGCTCAAGGAGAATAAATGAATCACACAACAGCTGTGATTGGCCATGGAAAAAGCTACGAGTGCGTTTCTAGATCAGTAATAAACAAACCTCTTAATAAAAATTTGGCATTCTATACAGGACTAGAATTGTATTTTCTTTTATACTTTATTGTGCAGATGCAGAGTATCAGATGTATTATCTATATAATTAAATGGCAATACTGCGCACACAAAATATTAATATCTACTGATATATAAAAAAATTGAAGTCCTTAGTCACCATTAAAGAATTAAATGCAGTATGTGCCTAAGTAAAAATTGTATTCTTTTAAGAAACAGAACTTCATCCTTACCTTGAGGCACCGGCTGGTTTCTTCAAGTATAACAATTGAAGAAGAGTAATACTGTTTAAACCCCTGATGCAGTTTTTGCTTCAGAACCCAACTTACCCTGTTATATATTAAAAAGAAGAACTATTACTCATACACAAGTTTATTATACAAATTTACAAAACTAGTGGTTCGAAATTAGAAAGTGTGCATGTATCATCAATGATGAAAATTATAGACTTTCAGCTCAAATGAATGAGTGTCACGTTGCTAGGACTTAGGTGGGGAAATACAACAGCCAGGCTGTTGATTTTATAGACAATCGCATATACATGGCAAGCACAGGGCAACCCCAGTTATGTTTTATTTGGATGTTTTTCAATAAATCTGGTGCCCTTCAATTCCAAGATCAAAGTAAGGATAGTTGATGTATTCATTAGTCATTACCACTTAAATCATCAAATGCAGGATTTTATAGACAAGTTATCAATTAAAGATTCAAGCTGAGAATCATTGACTTACCTCAGACGATTCACTCTTTCGAATCTTCCTAGTAGGTGTTCTCATGGTAACAAATTCCTCAGCTGCACTTGGGTGAATGCCTACAGTAGCATCAAACTCAGCCTTGGTCAAGCGAGCTTTAAGAGCAACTGCAAACCCCTGGGTATCAAGCAGATGTATAACAAGTGAATTGAAAACTCATGTATCATTACCAAAGCAATACAGAGCAGCTGTAGCAACTCTAAAAACCTGCACAATTTCAGGAGCATCGTCTCCACACATATGCAAACCTAGAACTTCATTTGTTTTTGCACAGACTAGTAATTTCATAAAAACACGGTCTGGAAGCCCAGAGAGAGTAGCTTTCAGCGGCCTAAAATTTGCAGTGAAGATGTCAATATCTCCATATTGTTGTACAGCCTGTGCAAATCACCAAAATGTCAGCAAAACATTAATCTGCACAATTCATTAAAATATTCGGAAGACCATTTGAAAACATTAGAATCAGACACTCATAATTCTCTCACCTGTTCCTCAGTAAGACCAACTTGTCCAATTGGTGGTTGAGAAAATACAGCAGAAGGAACAGCTCTAGATAATGAGGAATACAACAGAATCAGTTGGGAGGCTATGAATTACTAAAACACAGCAGAGTATAAGCTACAATGAGTACCATCCAATTTCATGGGCATGTTCCGGAATGAGTGATTATTAACATTAGGGAAACAGAAAGCTAGAGCATAAATATATGCACTAACAAATGATTAAAGAGATGATTTACTAGCAAGACACTTTGAAACTTTTCCATAATTTCTGTATTATTGAATAATGGGTGAAATCCGGTGTGGGTCCCAGTATCATTATACAAACCTTATAAGCAATCCTTATTGTCACAGGCAGTGTTATTAAAACCGGTTCGGTCATTGAACCGGTCGAGGTAGTGGGTCAGTGGGTCAATGGTCCAACCGGTGGGTTAGTAATTGACCCAGTTTGGCCCGGTCTGTATTAAATATTTTAAAATTATAATATTATATATAAGTTTATAACTAATATTATTTGATTAAAAAAATTATACTAAAAAATTCAAAATAACAATTGAATTATTAAAATTAATAATACAAGTAAAATGTATTAATAAAAAAAAGAGTGTAAATAGTAACTAGTTTAATTAAAATAAAAGTTCAGCTTTTAATATAAAAAAAT
>PYAF01005253.1:2430281-2511067 GCA_007407185.1 Glycine tomentella | reverse complement strand
CAGTGCGGTGGTGCACAACCCAGTCCGGGTTTTAAAAACCGACCGAGTCGCCGGGTTTCATCAAAACCGGCCGAGTTTGACCGGATCATCCCGGGTCACTTGCGTGAACGATCCGATAGCACACCCGGCCCGGAGCAATCAGCGGTTCCCGGTCGAACCGGTCCGACCGGCCGGTCCGAACCGGTTTTAATAACACTGGTCACAGGATAACTTTTCCCCCTATCAGTTATTTTAACAATTGATTATCAATGATATTTGTTTAAGAAACCCATCTGTACTCCAGCTTAATGCAAATAAAAACTTAAAACTAAACTTTAGTTCCGCATGATGCATAATGCATTATGTATATAATACCTATAATCAGGTTTTGTTGGGTTATCCTGAAACAGTGTTTTTACTAATGCCCCTCCCTCCATCAAAGCAACTGGGGTGAGATTTATCCTGTTTGTAACATCTCCAACTGCCCAAATTGAAGGAACTGATGTTTGAGAGTATTCATCAACCTGGGTTGAAGAAGAGTTTTAGGAAGTATAAGTGAGACCAAGATCATACGAATATATATTAAATAGAACCAATGATAAGCTTAAACTACCTCTATAGCTCCATCTTTAGCTATTTTCACACCAACAGACTCCAGGCCTAAGTTCTGCAGTAAAATTGCATTTCAAATATACTCACTTATGTTTTTATCTCTTTCTGTTCCATGTATAAAAATAAGAAAACGGTTACAAAGAAGGAATTTAACTAAACATTTTCAGAACATGCAACCCTTAAGGAAACTAAGCCAAATAAGAAGCATGTGCAAAACACAGAAATTAGTATGTGGCATCAGCACAGATTTATTCAAAGAAAATTAAGCGTGCAACTGAATTTGTAATGTTTGAGGAGAGACATTTTAAGTGAAGTGTACTTAGGGAAGATATAGGCACTTAATAGAATAAATAAAACAATACTTAACAAACTATTTCTATTGATCTATTCATTAATGTAAATTGTTAACATGAGTTTTCAATTGAAAGTCAATATCGGTAAGGCCAATTGAATTCCTCACCTCTAAATCATTTTCTAAGCTAAAAATTTTCATTGTCAACACAGATTTATATTTCAAACAGGTAACTACAGAAAAGTAAAACAATATAATTGAAAATAATACCTGAGTATTAGGTCTGCGTCCTGTAGCAAACATAATATGTGAGAAACCGTCCACTGCACCTTTGTTGGTCTTTAAAGAGAATGAGCCATCAGCTGACTTTGTGATAGCTTGGGGAGACTCCTCGGTATGGAATTCAATACCTCTTAAAGACATTTGTTCTGAAACAAAATCTCTAATCTGCAGACATAGTTCACAATTTGAATGTGAAGAAAGTTTATTAAGCTGTAACAATTCAATATTTGTATCATCCATGGTTGCATACCTCTTCATCAAATCCCCGCAAAACCTTCTTTTGCCGTATAAATACATGAACCTCGCTTTTCAAACCATTAAAGATACCAGCAAACTCCAAGGCAATGTAACCACCACCAACAATGGCTATTTTCTCAGGTTTTGTTGGTAAATCAAGGGCAGCATCTGAATCTATTGCATATTCCTTCCCAGGAATATCAGGAATGAAGGGGCGACCTCCAACGGTAACTAAAATGTGTTTGGCAGAATATAGCTTCCCATTAACATCAACCGTGTGAGGATCTATAATCTGCAGGTTCCAAAAGCATTATCACCTTAAATAAAATAAAAAAACTTAATCTTTTAATTAATATCTAGAAAGCTATAAACTACTTGGAAATGGATCCAGAGCATCATTCTACCTTCCCATGGCCTTCAATCAGCTTGACCCCAGCATTGTTCAAAATATTCTTGTAGATGCCAGTAAGACGCTGCAACTCAGCATTTTTATTAGCTATCAAACTACTCCAATCATGCTTGGGCTCACTGTCATATCTCCATCCGAAACCATTACTTTCTTCAAATTCATGAGAAAATTTAGAAGCATAAACCAGCAACTTCTTTGGCACACATCCTCGTATTACACAGCTGACAGGTAAAGACAAAAAATGACAAGTTAAAAAAAATAGGGATGCTTTTAGAAAGGAACAAAAGCTGAACAGCACGATCAACAAACACAGTGAGAAGGCCCTAATACAGGAAAAATTAACAACTGGAAAAGCTATAAAAACCACTATCGGTTGAATTCAAGGCTCACTCATTCTAATGCTAGCAGAAATATACTAATGCCCTGTTTAAATAAATTTTCCAATAAACACTCATAGAATAAGAAAATAAGAAGAAAAATGAATTAAACTTCGCCAATTAGTTAAAATTAGCTTATCAATAATCAGCTTCTACAAATTAGCTTACTGCATAAACTAATTTGAAAGAAGCTTAATTCATTTTCCTTCTCTTATAAGCGCTTATTTTTATTACGTTGCATTAAAAAGGCAATTACATATCTAGCACTGTAGCTTGCTGAAAAAGCTGGGTTAGCCTGAACCCTACCGAACCAGTCTTCAGAAACACGAAACACTGTTTCACTGGCCACAGTGACAAACCCTAGTTCAATAAAAATTGAAATTGAAAAACATAGAAAATCAGAAACTCACGTTCCGCCGACGCCTCCAGTGGTTTCGGAGGAGATAGTGGAGAAAGGAAGCTCGCAGATGGCGACGGAAGCTCCGTAGTTGGCAGCGAAGCGAGCGGCTCGGACGCCGCCGCTGCCGGCGCCGATGGTGAAGAGGTCGAAGTCGTAGTGTGCGGGGACGGCGTCGGCGCCATTTTGGGATTCGGCGCGGACGGCGAAGGTGCGGCGGCGCGTGGAGAGAGAGAGGAGTGATTTGGGGAGAGGGAGAGAGAGAAGGGAAGGACGAGATAGAGGAAGCGCTTTGGCGAAGAAGAGAGTGTTGAGAGAGAGTGATGGCGAAACAGAGACCGATGTCGCCATTATTTTTGTTTACTGACTCTCTCTCCCCCCCGATTTGCTTGCTAAATGCAAATAAGCATATTTTTCTCCTCCGAATATCGCTTTATTCTTTTCACTTTTTTAAAAAAGAAACCCTAAATATGTGGTTTTTATTTAAGAATCACATACCAATTCATTAAAAAAATAATCATGTATACACATTTGCATTAAATAATTAGAGAGTTTTAATAATCATTTATAATGATCGTATCCGATCTACCTTTAATAGAAAATACATGTCGTCTAAAAAAAGATATACAAATATTTTAAATCAATTAGAACAGTGGTAAATTTTAAATTGGGATCTTAAGTAATTTTTGGTGAATCTCATAGTGTCACATAGGATTGAAGATATCTTAAGATATATAACATTTTTTCCTTTATTGATAAATCTCAAATTGATATCTTAGATAATTTTAATGGATCTTACATAGATTCCACATTTAAATATTTAGAATTTAATTAAATAATTAATTTTAATTAATAAAGCATGAAAAAAATATGAATATTAATAAAAGATATAATTAATTTTAATTTTTAATTTCATTTTTTTATTTTTTCCATTCTGTCACATAAAAATCATTTTTTAACTTCGTGTAGATCTTCAGTGTTTTTGGAAAAGAACCAGATCTCCATGTGAAGATCTGTATTCCCTCTTTAGTGGTGGATATAAGAAAAGAGAGATCTTTAATTGAAGATGTCTCTCCAAGATTTTCCACTAAAGTTACTCTTACAAACTCAAAATTAATTATAAGAAATTTTTCAACTTAAAATTAAATATGTAAAAATATATTTTTAAATCAAGAAGTAACTTAGAATCAATTATCTAAACTGAAATTAAACACGCATTAATTTAGTTCTTCAAAATTATATCAATGTTATCACTTATCATATTTATTTGAAACATTCTTATGATTAAAACTTTATAGTTTGAATATTAATAAATTTATTTTATAAAATTTAAAAGATTTAAAAATAATTTATTTATTAAAAAATTGATACATATGAATTTGAAACGAATTTATAAATTTTAGAAAGCATTAAAAAAAACTTAAACAAACGGATCTGCATGTCATATCAAAACCAAGTCTCTAAGGTTCACGTTCCACTTTATTCCATTTCTAGTACAAAAGGCTTGAACTTTTTCAACAATAACAACATCAACGTATTCCATTTTTCTACTAATATCAAATTCTCCCGCAATATCGGTTGTTGCATTGACCTCATGGCAGATCTTGAGGGCATCTGTACAACACTCCAAATTAGTCATTTCGAGAAGAAAATAAGTCAGTTAATCGGCTAGTAAACTATGCGCATTAGCATTAGCTAATGAGAGGCCCAAACATGTTTCCTCGTTGGTGCCAAATTTGGCATGATTTCGTTGTATAGTTGTTTACTTCAATGTTTAGTAGCCTTTGAGCCCCTAGGAAAGAAGAAAAATATTGAATCTACCCCCATTTAGCCACGAATACTCATTAGTCATAACTTACTACAATCAAAAATTATATGCACATATTTTATCTTTTAAATTACACTAATTTATCTTCTAAATCACATCTACTGATCTACACTTTAAAGCCAAATTCATACATAAAATGGATGGCATAATGATGAGCCTTAGACAATCGCCAAAGATCATAGGCCTTAGCAATTGCAGCTAATCCAGAAAAACACATGCAATTGGTCTAGTGATTGGGAGGACGAATACAAAATACTTTGTTTGTACTTTAACTCGATTCTTGGTTAATTGGGTTTTGGGGAATTCATATATAGATTCTTTATGCTTCTTCTTCTCACTTGCAAGGTATCGGCAAATTTCGTGTTAGTGTCATGAATTTAAAACAAACAACCGAAACAAGCAGGAGCAAAGAAGAAGATTGGGAGTTGAAAGAAAGAAGAGGAAATTAACCAGAGAGGTTTGTTTTAACAACACAGAAGATGAATGGACTCTCTGCAATTTCTACAATCCATCATCATCATAATCATCACCCACCCTACAACCCAGGATATTTTAAAGGGACAGTCCTGACTCTTCATCCTCTTCAAGAGTGGAAGCGTAGACAAAATAGAGAGCCCAGATAAGGCCGAAGACGCCGAACAGGATCCAACCGAGAAGGTTGTTGCTGAGGCCGAAGGGAAGCCCGGTTCCTTCAGTGCTAAGTCTCTCATCCACCAAGGCCATGGCTGGGCCTGACATGGCTGCGGCGCTGGCCGCTGCCATCAAAGATGCCCCCATCCCCAACATGCTTGAGCTGCTTTCCTTCACAGAAGAAGGCTTTTCCTCCATGGAGCAACTCACTCTTCCCACCTTACCCATTGCTGGCAAACCTATATATAAATAAATAAAAATGAATCCTTAAGGAAGAGAACATAAGTTATGAACTCAGAGTGCAAGTTTACATTCTCATTTCAGCACAAACCACTACTGTATATAATAAAAAGGTCTAAATCACTTAATTGAGTGAGTTTTATGTAAACTTCTATGAATAAAAAAACACCATTATAATAAATTTACAATAACTACCTTAAAATGTAATTGGGAGTAAGAAGGTGATTTGGTGATTGGACGAAAGATCATAAGGGTTTTGGAATGATAAAGAAATCATGAATTCGAATTTTCCACTAAGACTAATTATTAACATTTGTCATAAAAAAATTAATGTAATTAGATTGATAGCAGATAACCGTTAAACTCTTTTAAGAAAATGGTTGATTCATCAACCAACATCATCCATCAACCAAACAATCAATTGAAAGTCGAAACACGTATCTTAAAATTCTCATACTATATAATCGCTCTCAACATTCCTTTATCCCTTTCTTTTTTTATCGTCATACTGCATGACATGTTGAAGAAATACCAGACATCGAAAGAGCTTATATATATTTTACTTGTGTTCCAGAAAGATGATTGTCCTATTTCATAATGGCAAATTAGAAAGAGAAGATAACTAACCAAGAACGGGAGATGAGACCCCAAGAGACCGTTTTTGCACAAGACATGCGCGGGTGATCGATGGGGTTGTGATAGCAGCGGAGATGGTTGCCATTTTCTTCAGTAACTATGGATGATTATCGAAATGAAATATACAGAGTATGACTAGGCTACTTTTGTTCCCCCAACAGTTTTCTTCCTCGGCTTAACTACCAAGACAATCCTATGCACCACAAAACATGGATAGATTCGTGGCCCCATGTTAGATATCCTTATCTGCAGCAATCCAATGATTTTCATCCATGTGTCAAATGATCGGTTTCATGACCAATATATTCCCCTCACATAATCTAAGGTGATGTTTGAAAGTTGGAACAATTTTTTTTTTCCAAAATAATAATAATTTTTTTAAAAAAGTTATTGTATGAAAATAGATCACCGAATAAATTTATTCTCGAAAGATAAAAATTAAAATTTTTGTCCCTTAAAATATAAAAAGTGTGACAAATTTATTCTTCCATTAAGTTTTGTCCATTATCGTTAATTGAGAGAGCCTATTGGACACATTCAAGGATGAAATTGTCAGTGTCTTATACATTTATGGACGAATTTGTCAGCTCTCTACCAAAATATAATTTAATCTTCATATTCTCCCCTTTTTAAATCATTGCAAGAATAAAATTATAATAAACACTTAAAAATTAGGAAAGCAAACATAAAATAAAATAAACATAATAATAAGTATGATATTGATTAATAAGTATAAATTATTTGTTGCTCTGAAATTTCTATTGTAACAACATTTAATAATGACAAAATCAAGTTGGATCTCATTTTTTTGTAAGGATTAATTTAATAATTATATATTTTAATTTGTTTGAGTCTCATATTTTTGGTAAAATACTATATCATATTTTTGCTTTAAAATTTTCATTGTAACAGTATCTTACCCAAACCAAAATAGGAGACTCAAACAAAAAATACACATTCATTAAGTTAATTTTTACAAAAAAAAAAAAGAGAACAAACTTAATTTTGTCATTACCTAATATTGTATAATAAAAATTTCAGAGCAACCAACAAATTGTACTTATTAATTAATATTATATTTATTATTATGTTTGTTTTAAACTATATTTATTTTTCTAATTTTTAAATATTTATTATAATTTTATGCTTACAATTATTAAAAATGAAAGAATATAAAAATTAAATTATATTTTAGATAGAGAACTGACCCACAAATTCATTCGTGAATATATAAAACACTGACAAATTTATCTCTAAGACTCTTTCAACTAACAGTACCATACAAAAAGTTAATAGAAAGATAAATAAATTTATTATACTTTTTTTACATTTAGAAACAAAATTAAACAAAATTTTGAATTTCCATTTTTTCATAGATGAATTTATTAACGCTTTACTATTACTATTTAGAAACGAAAATGACTATTTACCCTTATTTTATTTCTTTCAAATACATTCACGCCTTCTTCCTTCTCTCCACATAAATAATTAGAGCGGAAGGGAATAAATAATAGACAACAATAATTAGAAATAAGACACTCAAACAAATTGCAGTGAAAAAAAAAATACTCAAACAAATTGCAGTGGAAAAAAATACTCAAACAAACATAATGTAAATTGGTTGTGAATTACACTTCCTATTTAATAAGAGAAAATCTCTCTCTCTCTCTCTCTCTCTATATATATATATATATATCCTAACATTCAATCACAAATTAATACATATTAATTTTTAATTATTTAATTATGTAAAAAATTTATATAGAAAATATATTCTATCATGTTATAGATGCAAATAGTAACTCAGTATAAATACTAATAATAGGCCTGCCTCTTCATCCATTGTGATTTCTGAGCCTTCCTAATAATACCTCCTCTCCCATTTAACTTCTGATATTCCATAACCACCAGAGAAAAGAGAATGAAAAACAGCTAGATCTTGGCTATGGGAAACACTAAGTAGAGAAGTGGTCATTCCTTTCCACTAAAGACTACAGATCAAATCATCCTCACGGAACAATTCAAAACACAGCCGTAATCTCTAATTTGAAATTTTGTTCTTCAAATAGGCCAGCTCCCAGTCGACGCATGGAACTAACCGTGATTTGCCTCCAAATTCACATTAAAATCTCTCAAATAACACAAAAGAAAGTATGAGTTGCTTCAGCATGAATCACATCCGGGCCTTGTGACGCCCAACCAAAATACACACTACAGGGCAAAGAATGTTGGCATAAATTAAGAGACGCCAAAGATTATATACACAACAACCAATTGCATCTACAAGCAGGTAAATGCACGTCACTGACTCTTCATCTTGATTGTAAGTTGTAACTATAAATATGCTAAGTTTTTAGAAATAAGTGCATGGAAATTTGGGGTGGTCAGAGATATGGAGAACTTTAAACGATTGGAGAAATATTAACGTGAAGAAAGTCATGAATGTGTGCCATCAAGCTAGTCGACAACAGAATCCCCGTCATGTCAGGTAGAGGGAACTTTGAATTTTGAACTATGCCTGGAGATTGCACTGTTGCAAAAAAATGTTGTCAAAATTCAAGAATTTGGTCCAATAACTTTTATATCTCCCCATTGCAATATCCAGCCACGGCTTCCTAAGCCCATCATAGTGTATAACGGCAGCCTGCTCAATCTCATTTCGATCAACATCCGAACTATAACCAAGGCCAAGAACATGCCACTGTCTATCCAACAACTCTGTCTTGTTATAGAAAGTCAGCCAGCCTAAAGGTAGACTTCCAATGTTCCACAAACCCTGCAACCGTTAACCCAGACAAATACATTAGACAATTTTATTTAAAAAAATAAAAAAAAAAACTATTGGGGAAAGAAAAGACAAGTTGCACTAACAAATTAATATTTCTGCTCCATCTCAAACAGTAATTTGAATGATAAGACATATATTCCCTAATGTGATTCAACCACCAAATTAGATACATGAAGACGACGCCAATTTGAAATACAAATATAAATGCCATGGTGATATAAAGTCTTTGACCTGATAATAGTATCTGTTTCAGGTCATTCATAGTCAGAAGTCATAAACTACTCCATTAAGGATGCTAGAATTCAAAAAAGAAAATTGCAACGCTATGGTTGATACAATTCAAGTTCAAGAGCTTGGATGGCAACAATTATTCGTTAAATCTCCATTACCTCATAAGTGAAGAGTTAAGGACATTTACTTGGGAGAAATTTGATTGGGCTATACAATATAGAAACACCATAAAATTAGTACAAATAAAGACATTTTTTAACCATACCATTTGCAAATAATTCTGATAGACAGCAGTTAAATTATGTCTCCTCCACCGTTGCAAATCAAATAAGTTCATCCCAAATGCCCATGTGCAAGCATTGGCATCAAACCTCTTTCCAATTAATGGATCTGACAAGTTTACGAACATATCAATCCTATGAAATGGGATTTTTCCTTCCTGACAAGTTCCAACTGCTCCAATTACGTTTCCCTTCATATTGATATTCCATAGTTCACTGAGATCTTGTTGCACCACCACATCATGATCCAAAAGCACAATCTTATTTAAAGCAGGAAAAATGTCTGGAAGGTAGAAACGCAGGTAGTTAAGTTCAGAAGTGTATCTTGGATCGCTGGAATTATTTTCCTGGTAGATATTGTACTTGGACGACCATTCAAAGTTGTCTATGCTCAGTATGTGGACTGTAGCTTTGCCAGGGGGATTTATTAAGAACCACATTGAGATAGCTGGTAAGTTGAGTGATTTGGTCAATACATGGAAAACAAGTCTCTCCTGTTCCTGCAATTTGAAAATCATTGTCAAGCTTTCTTGCCACTTAGATATACAGACTTAATTGTTTGCATCGGAGATTTGTAGTCAATAATGAGAACTGTTAAGAATTATAGGTTTATGGAATAATGGTAAAAGAGTGACAACGAAAACGTCAGCTCAAAAGTAAAATTAAAGAGTGACACTGTTGGAAGAAAAAAACAAAATAAAAGGAAGCTAATCCACATAATAAAAAAAAGGTATTATTTACCTTGGCAGTAGAGATAGTAGAATTAACAACCACTGCACATGCCAGAACATTGTCAGAGAAGACAGCATAATGATAAAGATCTGGATGATGAATTTTATTTTTATTTGGAAGCTTTCTCTCCTCAGGCCTCAAGGCAAAGTATTCTGCCGTCAACCGCATAGAAAGACAGTGAAGGCCTTTTGGGGCGGTCCTTCCAGCAAGATGAACAAGATATGTTGCCTGATGTCTCTGAGAACGGACTTGCTCTTCAGCCTGACGCTGCATCGTATGGAGCTTAGAACCCATAGCAGAGCAGTCTGGGAAAGCACGGTAGACTTTAGACAGGGAAGCCTCCATGTGTCTCATTTTCTGCAAAGCACTGTGAACTTTGCGTGTTTTCAGATTGAAAAATATTGTCAACTTTTGTTAACAATTTATTTCACATCAAATTTCTACATGAATTTCTTTCTATATCATTATTTTTGTACTGGAAGATAAGCTATCACTGCTCACTACTCACTAGTTTCTAACGTATTATAAATTTATAATTTGAATTTTTGAGAAAAAACTTGTGTGCTGGTCCTTGAAAAATAAAAGGTTTCTTAATGTCATCTTTCCATTTCTAAGTCCCTCAATTAAATCCTCCTTGTACATTTAATTAGCTTCAACTAATCCTTCTGTATAACCTATATATATGCTCAGTCAGTGATGAGGATAGGAAGGACCAGTAGCAAATTAAAATAAATAAAGAATGCAAGGATTCAAGTATTCAACTGAAAAAATTAAACTCCACCTATGGTATCATAGCCGGTCCCAAGCCTGAAGCCTGGGTAAACAAGGAGGGATGTGTTAGACCCTTGGTAGTCAATGTAAAACTCGTTGATATACCAAACACGGATCACCCATGACATATTTGAGGATTTGGTCTTTAACTGAACCCAGTGGCATTGTGTGATACATGTAGCTGACCTCACCTAATGAGATAATTAGATTGTAGTCGCTTTCGTTGTTGTATTGAGTTGAGAAAATTAGCAATCAACATTGTGGGGTGAAATGAAGTAAGTGTCAAACATACATTTTACAAGGACCAACCAACACATTAGTAATTTTCATTTGAAATTTATAGATTGTAGTAGTTAAAGGGTTAAATACACTCTATTCTAACTAAATGCAAACATAGACTTGCATAGGAAATTTTACCTCGTTGACAGATCTGAATCCTGGGTGGCTTCTCCAACTGCCAATTCCATCTCTCTCGTTAGCTGCTCCAAATCCCTCAAGCGTAAATTGCTGCTTGGTGGTGCAATTTTTAAGTATGCTTTGGCTAAAATAACTTGATCCTTAATCTCTTGAACCTTCTTATTTGTAACTTGAATATTCTTCTCTGACATTCTCTGTGAATCATGTATGTTCCTACCTTGAGCCATGAAGGATAATTCATTCTGCTGAGCTCCCTGGCGTTGTCCTTTATCTGGGTTGAATCCTGAAACTTGACAATAGTGCACACTTCAACCAATCTCACATAGTTGATTACTAAGTGGCATTACGTAAGCCGAAAAGTAAATAGTAAAATGTAAACCTATATATACCAACCATTTCTTTCCAAAGTGGTAGTTCGGTAACCTGCAATTCCAGATTCCTTAAAATCATTATTCTTTTCTGAATAGTAACTAATTGTTGAAGCAAAATCTTTTTCCGTATAAACAACTTGATTTGGCTCTTCTAATCCGTCAGCACCTTCCTGAATCTCAAAAACAGGCCGAAAATCACAAATTATATTCTAAAAATATTTATCTGTCAATTCACTTGGGAAAGAAAACAAGAATTTAACGCAGAGAGGAAAATTCATTATCAAATATCCTATACTACCTGTTCTACAGCATTTAACTTCAAAGTATCTCCCCTGTATCTCTGCAACAAAAAAGACAAATAAATAAATAAAATAGAATAACGGACAAAACTTATATATAGTTCCAAAGTGCTATTGGTGTCATTCTCCAATAACAATTGGAGTTTTATCTCTGTAATACACATCAACATTTGATGGAAATTTTTATTATGCAAATTATTGATGTGAAACTCTAATCCCGATCAGAAAACAACACGAAAAAACACTTATCGAGTTGTATCTAAGTTTTATGCCAAAATAAATTCAAGTTCCAAAGCAGAGCGTAGAGTTCAACTGGCTGCTTTGAAAGCAGAATACATTTTCCTCCACTGGAAATAAATAAATCCGAAGTATAAAGATTATCCACAGCTAAAATCCGAGAAAGAGCAAGAAATTTGATTGACTAGTCCACTCACCGACACTCGAAATTAAAATTAAAATCTACTAAAAAAAACAAGCTTAACTACATTTTCTCCAGCTCAAACTCATTCCTAGCAGTCAAGAACAAGGTGAACGAGAAACACGTTCCAGTAAACAAACAAAGAAATAATCAGTTCAAGCTCGAGAATCAGGCATCTTACAGCGCGATATAAATCTTCAAGAAACTCACTTCTCCCTGAAACGCCGGTCACAGAAACGCAAATAATCAATCGGAGAAGTCATAACATAAGTGAAAAAAAAAAAAAAAAAAAAGCAAAGCGACATTGCAGTTTGCATCATGAGAGAGAGAGAGAGAGAGAGAGAGAGAGAGAGAGAGATTACCGAGAAGAGTGAGAAGGTTGAGGCGGTGAGAGACGAAGACGAGAGGAGCGACGACGGAGAGAAAGAAGAGAGAGAGGATGAGAATCCTCTGGCAGAGACGGATTTTGCTCATTGGTGAGTGTGGTTCTTCTTCTTCTTCTGGATCCTTCTCGAGAAGAAGAAGTACATTACATTTGGCAGATTCAGATCCCGGAGAGGATATGTTAGTTCCACCGGAATGAGCACGTACGCAGGGTTTCAGTTACTCTGTCATTACCGTGTTACTGTTAGCGACACAGAAGAAAGATATACAGAAAGTGAGAAAACGAAGCTTAGCTTTGTCCATGTTTATCGTTCCGACAGTCGGTGAGAAACAGCCAGGTCAAGTTAAATTGACCATGAAAAATTACTTTATTTATTTATTTTAAAAATAAAAGCATTACAGTAATTTTATTTTATTTTCTAAAAATAAATTAAAATAATAAAAATAATTTTTTTAGTTTTATATTTTTTAGAACCAAATAAATTGGAATTTCTCAATTAAGAAAAATAAAAGTAAACCGAAAATTGGATCCGTACGTTGCAAATTAAAAATAAAATATCCTGGTGTAAAATAGTTGAGTAATTATTTTTTAGAAAGTAAAAAGTATAATTGATTTATGTTTATCTATAAAACATTTAAAAAATATGAGATATCATTTAAAATAGTTCGTGACTTTTTGTTTATAAAAAAATTCATTATTTTAATCAGATTTTAATTTCAATTATCTTATGATTATTTTGAAAAGTTAAAACAAACATATAGACGTTTTAAAAGTGATTATTTTTTATAAAAAAAATAATTTTCATGAAAAATTGTAAAAAATGTCAAATATTTATTTTGAAAACATGTCTTAATTTTTTAAAATTATTTTTCCTTTCTATGATCATACATCAAATAAACAATTTCAAGTATCTTGGGATTACTTTTTTGAAAATAACAAATGATTAAATCTTTAAGTGAAAATCAAAATATAATATCATTTTTAAAAATAATTTGAAATAATGAATTTAGAATAACATATACTCTAAATTTTGAATATTACAAATAAACTGTGAGCAAACTCTTATCAGATCCTAATATCATGTTATTTGATTAAAGGATACTTTCAATGTCCTTATTATCTTATCTTGTATTACTTTATCTTACCTAAACTTTATTTTAAGGTTTTTTCTATTTAAATTATTAATTGTATCATATTATATCATCTTTTTCTTGTTGTTGCTACTATTAGTACATTGTTATTATTATTATTATTGTGGTTACCTTGGTGTTAGAAACTAATAGGAATGATAGTAACCGAGCAAGCAAATTAAACCTAAAAAGGGACTAAGCCCATAAGTCATGACCCCCCAATGTTTATAAGAAGGGTAAAAAAAGAGTTTGGAAAGCCGTGTTAGAGCCTGCCTTTATGCTTTCCCATATGACTCATTCTCTACCTTTCATATGCTTTTCTTTCATATTTACTTTTACCTTCATTTTTCCACCATGCCTCTAATATTAATGATAAGGTTTATAAAATGTGTTAGAATGGACTGTTTGGATAAACACCCTGATTGCATTTTTGGAGTGAATTTCATGAATTAGTGGTTAAGCATGTTAGAAATAATGTTTTCCTTTGTATCTTGTAATTTGTAATGGTTGGGATAGGTTAAGCATTGATTGTATGAGTTTAGAGGGAGTACTGAAGTGTTTAGAAACCTTTAAGGAAGATGATTTGTGCAAAAATGGCAACTTTGTGCAGAAATCATGAATTTCATAAATTGCAAATGTCTGGTATTGAGTTTAGTGCAGTTTTATGAGAAATTTGCTTAATAAATTTGGCTCGTTTAAACAAATTTTAGAGGCTGAATCATCCTCAAATACTTTCATAAGAAATGTAGCTTTCCATGTTGGCTAGCCAATGACTTTGGTCTCGTCCAAAGATAAGGTCTAGAAGTCAAGATATTGTAGTTTTACTTAGCAAGGGTTGAGAGTTGTCAAGATTATTTGATAAGTTTGCCTTTTTCCTAATTTTATAAATAATGGATGATAAAACTAGATCTTAAGGTTAAATAAAAGTTGTAGATAATTGTCTTAACTTTTAAATAAGATGAATATTAATTTAATAGGATTAGTGTAACCCTAAACATTATTATTACACTTAACGAAGGTCATGCTTAAGTGAGGAGAATATGACAATATGTTATATACGAACCAAAGTGGGTATGCATGATGTTAATTTTTTAACTATATATATGTATGTGATTAATGTATATTATGAGATGTGTGATGGTAAATGTATAAAATCCTTGAGATTTTTGAGAATAAGTTTGCTGGTGAACTTTTGAATATATATATTGCATGAGTCTTGTAATAGGTATTAAGAATGAGATGCAATTGGATATCATTAGTACATGTGATCTAACCTATGAGATGGCGAGAATGAGCTTGGGTGCATGGTATATCAATGGTGAGTAGCCTAGCATGTGAAAGGCAAAAATCGGCTCATTGTTTGAAATGGAAGTCTGGTGGAACTAGTGTTTACTTCGAGATGTGACATAATATAAAATTTGAAAGTTGTTGAATAGATATGAATCAGATATAACATATTCTCATATTCTCCTCACTTAAGCATGACCTTTGTTAAGTGTAATAATAATGTTTAGAGTTATACTAACCATATTAAGTTAATATTTATCTTGTAAAGATATGATGGGGGCTACAACAAGTTTAGCTTAGACCTTAGGGAACTTGGTGTTGAAGCCCCAATGAGATGTGTTGATCTCATGGAGTCAGAGCCTACTTATAAAGTTTGATAATGTAGTCTCTATCGATGTTGATGACACTTTTTCCGGGTAGACCAACACTCCTAGACTATTCTTTTGAGTTAGATATGATACAATATGTGCATTGGGTAGAGTTTGAGGGACATGACATACATATGCATAATGTTGCAATATAATGTGTTGGATTGTGTTGTGATGAGATTATCTGAACTCAACATCTCAATATCTCAATATCGAGTTCGTGGAAGTTCATCACTCTTATTGCGATATACTCATGTAGCTAGTGCTTACACTAATATTCTTTTCATCGAAATAAAAGATCTCAATTCATTTTATTTTTATCCTTATTTTATTGATAGACTTTTTATTTTCGTCTAAAGAAATCTTACCCTTGATAAGTCTCTATTTTTTCTCTCCTCAACCACTATATAATTTATTTTCTTTTGCTTTTTTAGCTTGAGAAGGTGGTTACCCAAGTTAACTTGGAGTTGAAGCTAAAAAATGCTAGGATTACTAAAATTATAAAGGATAACATGCTAAGTGATATTCATATGACAACAAAATTGTTAACTTCATTACAGGTGGATAAATAATCCAATACATAATTCGATTGTGATAATTTTGATTTGTGTTTACTATATTTTCACTTCAAAATGAGATTTTTAGTAGTACATTATTAGAAATGAAAAATATTGTGAATTCTATCTTTCAATATTTCAATATAATATATGCTATTTTAATTTTAATAAGAGACTAAAAGTACGGCTAAGAAAAAAGTAATATAAAAAAGAAATAAAAAGAGAGGGGCGCAGGTACACCAACCCCGTGATGCACGCGAGCGCAGATAAACCAAACCCCCCTCCTAACACTGCGCTCACACGTAATCTAGCTAGAGTGCGCATCTTAAACTAGGAGAGCGCCACGGTGCACGTTATCTCCGCTTCCGACATCACTCTCCATCAGTTTCTGTTCGAACAAAATAAATACAAGGTTTCATTTGAGAGAAAAAGAATAATAATAATAATAAAAAGACAAGCCAGTTTGTGAGAGCGTTGGTTAATGCCTTTTTTCCCTCTCTCGATTGAGAGATCAACCTCAACAATACCAACGCTGTCCGAATCCAACAAAAAGCTCCACCTAAATCCACGTCCAATCTCACCGACCCATCTCGTTTAATTCTTCTTAACACTCTTCACCGATCCACACATGGCTACACTACTTAGGTCCCTCTTCTTAATTCCTTTCTATCTATGCCACATAATAATATGTTTTTATTTATTTAGCGTTTTATTGTTGATTTTGGTTGTACACGGTATATGGTGTTGTTAATGCAGGTGATTATTGTAGCGAAGTGGACGTAAATTTGCATGCAGTGATAAGATAGGGTTGATATACGTGGGTGAGTGAAGGTTGATGAAGATGAAGAGGTTGGTGAGAGTGAAGAGGGATGCGATTGCAGCATGCATGACTTGCCCGCTTTGCAATAAGTTCCTCAAAGAAGCCACTGCTATTTCTCTTTGCCTTCATACGTGTAATTTACCGCTTTTCCTCCTCCTTAATTCATCTTTTCTATATGAATACGACCCTTCTAATATATATATATATATATATATATATATATATATATATATATATATATATTCGTTCCCTTTTGTTTTTCCCCCCCACATTCTCATGTGAATTTTCTATAATTTTGATTGTTTTCTGCGTTTTAATTTCCTTTCATTGGCGTGGTTATTGCGTTTTTCCATTTGGTTTTGCTGCTTCTTTTACTCGCGATGGGGGCGTATTAGGTATTTGTTTAATTATTTCAGATAAGGGTGTTTCGTGTTTGGTAATTAAATGCTTTTGAAAATTCTATTTTCATGCCTATGTGTAGCCATGTCACACACCATCGAGAACGTGATTGTGAGCAGTACTGTGACTATTTTCTCGTGTCTTCACTTTTCTGGTGTTGTTTTAGCTTATAAACATCACCTATCCGTTTCTTGCATTTTAGTGCCTAAAAAGATATAATAGGAAATCAATCGTATTCAAGTATATAAACCATTCAATAGAGGCCTTTCTTAATTTACTTGCCTTATTTTCTTATGTCAATAAGACTTAGGAGTATATATTGTATAGAACCATGCCTGATGGTTTTTCCCCTGGACAATTTTCAAGCTAATTGTTTAGAGTTTGATGATGTAAAATTTGTGTCCCTTCTGAATGATTCGTAGGTGACTAGACATATTGATCCTATGGAATTTTATACAGTTTGCAGGAAATGCATTTATGACAAAATTGCAGATGAAGAATTGGAAAATTGTCCTGTATGCAACATTGATTTGGGCATTGTTCCGCTCGAGAAAATGAGGTCAGTTCCTTCAGACAATTTTGTGACTCACCCCTCTCTTGTTGTACCTTTTTTTCAAAAAGAAGAGAGGGGGAGGGGTGGAGGGTAACTATAAAAACCCCTCTTGTCTATTTTGACATGGTTGTGAGTTGTTAAATATGTGTGAAAGGTGTTGATTTAACTTGGTATGTTGTACCAACAAGAGATTCTGTTTTGCAAGTCAATTATCATTTAAAGGCTGCTAAAATAGAGATGTAAGATAGAGCATTTCTCTTAAGAAACAAATATATTGTTGATGTGTCTAGATGTGCACTGTAAAGCTGTTTAATGCCACTGATTGCTCAAACATTTAGTGAAACCCCTTAAAGAAAGAAAAAGGAAACAAACAGGTGTATTAGATTGATCATGCTGCAACTAGATCTTCCACTTGGTTGGTATCATGCCGCAATTGCAACAATGAGAACTGTTGATGTTATGATGGTTCTATCAAGATAAAGTCATTGATTTCTTAAATTTATGAAAACTTGCTCCTGAAAAATCCACTTGTGGCATCTCAATAACTTGTCATAACATGCATGTGCACTATAACATCCAAGGAAATAAAATACATTCAGTTTGACATCCATAGATATTTTAGCCAACTGTTATTATAGTATGTATGCAGTTTAACTTCTGAAGTTTTTCTGTTCATACATTTCACGTGTCTGATATTTCGCAAGGGAAAATATCAAAGTATTTGAGATGTATGAAACCAAAAATTAAAGCAACAGAAAATTTTAACAATTGTACTTTACCTTCATTAGATTCCTTTAAATAAAAGAGTGAATTACACTGACACCCCTATGGTTTCTTGAGATTGCACACACTCCCTACTTCTTTTGACGTTTACAGCAACCTCCCTTATCGGGATACACAGTGTAATATTTTCAAACAATCAAGGGGTATCGGTGTAATAATTTTCAAAAACTTATGGGGGTTAGTGTAGGAGTAAAAAAAAGGAGAGGTATAAGATGAAATTTGATGAAATCTCAAGGAGTGTCAGTGTAATTTACTCTTAATAATTTATCATCTGAAATATTAGCTGGAATCAGAATAAGGAGGAACAGCATAAAAATAGTTCTAATCCAATCAATAGGATTGAGAACTGTCTCAGGCAGATATGACAAACTGGTAAAACTTAAGAAGGGTAAACTTTTCTTTAAATTAATTGCTTTCACCACTAGTATTTATATGTATGGCTTTGGCATTGAAGCACACAGCTAAGTTTTTTTTTAAAAAAAAAATATATTTTTTCTCTTTTAATTTGTTTCATGATAAGTTACATGTCTTGGTTCCTATTACCAGGCCAGATAACATTTTGCAAGATTTAAGGAACAAAATTTTCCCTTTCAAAAAAAGAAAGGAGAAGGCACCTGTATCTGTCTCCTCAGCACTATTACCAGCTAGAAGAAAGGAGAGATCACTTTCATCTTTGGTTGTCAGCACTCCAAGGGTATATACACAGTCAACCATGACAGGAAGAAGAACGAAACCTGCAAGAAAGGCTAGTGGCCTGCAGGGATCTAGGTTCTCCATTGAGAAGCTCATTAAAAAAGAAGAGGAATTACTGGAAGATCACCAAGATAATTCATGCTCGCCTGACACTTCAAACAAGTCTACTAAGAATGGTGGGCAGGTAGGAAAGGCAATCAGGCTCTTCTCATTGTGCTCGCCATGTCATATATGGTTCTGTTTACTTTGGTTTATTTTTTCATTATCTTTGTCCATTTGTTTTCCCTGATTGTATTGGAATTAGTTTGTAATGTGCTTGTACTTTTCATCGGTGTAGAGTTTGTCACCTGGTAAAAATAGCCAATCCATATGCAATAGAGAACCACAGAATGGTGCTGAACCACACGAAGCAAAATGGGATCTTTGGAAAACTTTGAATTATTTAGCAGAGGCTGCGAGTAGGAGTAAGCCTTTTAAGTCTAATGTGCAAGCGTCTGATGCTAAACTAGAATCCATGAAAGTGACTGACAGTGATGCTAAAGTTCTGAAAGCCAAAATTAAGGAAAAGAAGCGCAAGGCAAAAGTTGAAGATGAAAAGATTAGCAATGATCATGTCTCTTCAGATACAGCAAAACCCAACAAATTGCGAAGAGTTCGCCCAAGAAAGGAACCTGTTTTTGGAGAATCTAGAATATCACCTCAGGCTGTTCTGGATGCTACTGACAGAAATCTCTTATGGAATGATTCAATTTGGTTCTCCTTAGCAGCTTCTGAAAACCAGTGAGAAAACATAGCTTTTCAATTGGAATTAACAATTTCTATCTTGAAATCCTGTAATAAATATATGCATTTCATAAATCATATTTTGAATATTTTTTCTCTGTGTACTAATTTTGGACTAATGTTACAGGGAAGGAAATGCACCTTTGCCGCAAATTCCTTTAAATTATGTAAGAATAAAGTAAGTCCCTTCACATTTACTGGACCTGTGTAGACACTGTCACTACTTTATTATATGCTTTTAAACAAAAAATATTCTGCTTAGAGCAATGTAGGACATCATTCTCTATCTTTTTTTCCTTCTAAATTGAATATGTGATTCTATACTTAGGTATTCATAAATATTTTTGTTATGTCCATCTGCACAGAGTAAATTTCATGCAACTTATTAAATCACATAAAAGGAGGTAATCGATTTGACCTTTGGTTGATTGTACCTCAGTAGCAATGATTTATCATTCTATCAATTAGACAGGAAAGTAAATCACAGAACATATGCAGATTAAGGTTGGTAGGACTGGGTCTTGGAGTGTGTGCTTAGACTTAGATGGAAGGCCCAAGATTTGGAGAGTATATGTTAGAAGGAACCGGGGTGTGAAAAGAGGTGGTGAGTGGCAAGTGGCGTAACTGTTTTGCCAAGTGCATGAGAAGGGTATTGGGATATATAGGGAATGATTAGAAGAGCGAGGGGGTATCTTTTGAGATCATGAATTCTGTTATGATCAGAGGGCAATAGCCTTTCTGTAGGGGCCCAGCTCTGTGGCAGTTGGATTCATTCCTTCTGTATTTTCTTTTCTGCGAAAAATACAACTCATTCCCTGATTTACATTTTCATTTTGTTCCTTGTTTTCTGGTCCCTAACAAAGGTGATATGTAAGCTATTTTAGCATAACACTGTAACTATCCCAGGAAAAGAGAGAGGCCATGAATGTGTGAAATAATTGGCCACATGGATTTTAAAGTATGCTTTCACCAATTCTGCAGCCATATGGCCTATGGGGATGCTTACCTCCCCTCCCATCAGTAAATGTAGTACTAGCAGTATATGATGTCTCTGTCGTTCTCTCTTTGTATTAGTTTCTATTCACCCATATGGAAATATGCCTGAGAAGCTGATTTTGCTTAATATTTGCTGCTCCTATGGCTTTTTAAATATAGATCTTACTGAGCTCTGATTTCTCGTCTGTCTATTCATTTTGCCACAGGAACGGAAGCATACCTGTCTCGTTTATCCAAAAATTATTAATGAAGAAACTAGGCCTGAATAGTGAGGATGAGGTAATTTCTTTGTTGGATATGAAATTCATTCATGTAACTAGGGAATAGCTGGGCGTCAAAGACTAGTATCTTGGTGCTATACTTGAATTACTTTTCATCGAACCTTTGGTGTGTTCGAGCTAAGTAAATGTTGTGTTATAGCATCTACAATTTGATTGTCATTAAAGTTTTTCTGCTTGTCTCTTTAGCCCTTGACATGTTGCATTATTCTAAGACATGCACTTGTAATTATATTCTGATACACTTTTCCCTATTACAATCGTGTGACAAGCCAGCTTCTACAAGCATCTTAATATTCATCTCTCATTTGATGGGGCAACAACTTAGCAGTGTCCTTTTAAGGTTTTATTTCATTGTCAATTTACTTATTATCCAGTCATGTTTTGGTATTTAACTGTACATAATTTATGGTAGCAACTCAGAACCACATCACAACATCACTCTTTTTGTAACTTTTGGTGCTTCTGGGGTTGAAAACTATTGCTTGTTGTTGGCTCTAATAATTTCAAAATAGGCAAACTGTGCTAGTCTACATGTTGCTCTGTACTAACTCTTCAAGTTACTTTTTTTCTTGTAGGTTGAGATTAAATGCATGGGACATCCAGTGCTTCCTTCACTGCAGGTGCAAAATTTGGTTGACTTGTGGCTTGATACGGCGTCTTCAGGACATAGAATTCCAGCAACCATTGGATCCTCGGGGAAAGATTTTGTCATGATCCTAACCTATGGTCGGAAGGTCCTACACCCTTGATCGTGGCTCCCAATTCTTTCCCTTTCGCATTTTTATAATAGCAAGAAAAATAAAAAACCTTCCCAGAATAATTGCTTCCTCGTCAACTGGCGTTCTTATGTCACTGTTGCCTATTGGCACGCAGTTATGAGGAAATCTCCTCTCCTGCTAGACTGTTGAATATAGAGTAGCATGCTGTTCTGTTGGTCTTTGACTCATTGTAGTGATCATTGGTTTCTGATTTTTCTATAGCATGCCCTTTGTTTTTATACTTGTTGGGACAGATGGTTTCTTGAATATTTGGCATTTCAATTTAGATAGCCTTTTCTTATTATTTTTGTTCGGTTTCATAATATGAATTAACTCTTGCTGCCATCTCCAATCACCTTCCCAAGCCCTTCTCGAAACTTGTTCCACACCTTCGTGATGCAGTTTGGGAAGAGGTTTTGATTGATCAAAAAGAAGAATCTACTTCAAATATTAAAAGCTAGGCATTACTTCATTTTTATTTTTTGGCCAAATAAAATTTAGGAAATGACGCGATACGGCCACATCAAATAGCACTGAAGTGCATATTCCTGTGATTCAAGGCCCCAAGCAGGTCAGCAATCATAAAATGAAGGATTTTGACAAGAGCCCATTGTTACACAAACGAAATTCTTTTTTTCCTGACAACCCCCGTAGCCCCTAACAATTTATAGATTGATATGCAAAGCTTTGCTCGTACTGTTGCCGTCTGATTAGGCATGCATTTGCATTCTCAATTGGAAAGAAACGGCCGTTTTCACCCATCAAACACAAATAAATTATGTCATAATCGATGATTTTAAAATTGGATGGTAACTGAACCAATCAAGACCCTAGTTCATTGTTTCTAAAAAGGTACGGTATTTTAGTGTTAACGGACTGATCACTAGACCAGTTCCCGATCGAATAGGCCGATCCAATCCAATTGTAAAAACCATGTCATCACAATGAAATACAAACATGGATGCTCTCCCTGCTTTTGTGAGATGTGCCATTAACTGGTAGGCATCTATCCATCTAATCATCAGATAAATATCTGAAAAAGAATTGGTAGTTAACTCTAATGGAATATAAAACTTGAGTTATGACAATTTCTTAATAATTTCTTAACCATGTTTCTATGGGAAGGTGGTGATATAAAACCATTTATATGCCTTCACTAAATAGCACAAGTTATTGAAAGAGTTTTTTCTTAACATGGTATTAGAGCCTTCACCCTCAAGTCCTCATTAGTTAAATAGTTGCTATCCCATTTTTAATAATTAAGTTGAATTTCAATAGTTAAATAGTATGCAGGTGCAAGCCTCTTACTTGAATAGACGTGTAACCAATTCCAGAAAAGCTAAAGCTTTTTAGGTAAAACCTCATGTTTATTAAACTTTTAACATGCCCTTTCACGCAAACTGTTGACCACTTAGTCAAAGACATGTAATTATGAGGTTATATATCAAAGTCAAATAACTCTCCTAATAACTTAAGCTATTAGATGAAGACAGAAATAATGGGAAGATGTTAAACGTCTACCCATTAGGGTGGATAAGTACAGGGAAGAGACCGATAGAAAGAACAAAAGGAAGGAAGGAGAAAGTGAAAAATGTGATGGGAAAAGAAAAGAGAAAAGGCATGAAAAAGAATGAAGAGTGTTTGTAGGAATATAATTCCCATAATTAATTCCCCTAAATGATTTTATGTAATTAACATGATTTTTCATTTTTTCATAAATCTGTCGAGCCATAGTTTTCAGGTGAAAGAATCGAATTTTCCGAACAGAACAGTCTAATCTGGAGGCACTTGTATAACATAACAGGCTTTATAAGATATACCACAATAAAATATTATATGAAACATGGAGATACCAGATAGTATTTTAATTCTAGATAACCAAGAAATATTTTGGAAATTTAAGAGCCTGGTTTAGTTTGGGAGTAAAAATGTCTGTTTCATTTCCTGTTTTCACCCATTAATACAAAAATAATACCTTATTTTCACTCTATTCTTGTTTTTGAATAATAATTGCACAAGAAATAGTGAAAGCTATAAAATGTTTGCACAATTTCTTATACACATTTAAAAACAAGGTGGCAATTTTATAGTTATAAGTAAAACAAGAAATGAAAAATGTTTTTTTACAATCCAAATGACTCCTGTGGTGTAAAAAACCAGAAAATCTACAATCAAATTCTGAGAAAAGAACACAGAGTCAAAGAATACTCAAGAATAAATGAGGGAAAAGTTTCACTACTCAATCTGATTGCATATGATTTACAATCTGTTCTTATATACATGGTTTGTGAGATCAGATCTCAACTTCCACCCAACTAACCAACTGACTAACCAAAAAGCGGCAACTAACATTGAATAAGTAAGTTGTCAGCTAATTGCAGCTAAGCATTTAAGCAGTTACTTTGACATATTGTTCATCTCGAGCATGATGAATTGGCATTCCATGGTTCTCTATTCAATTCTCTCAAATGCTGTACACTTGCACTAATTGACTCACAGCAGACTAAAACAGGCTCTGCAACACATCTTCGTAGCATAACACAAGCAAGTCTAATTCAACAAAATCGGATCTCTAAACAACAGCAACCCAAGCCACTCCAAAAAGCACAGCATCATATTATATAATGTTCTTAATTTGATCATGATATTAATCTACTAAGAAAAAGAAAATGGATAAAGAGGGTAGCTAGCAAGCAGGATAGGAAACTGAAATACATATGCTCATTACAACTAGAAACCACAAACGAATAATCAAAATGATTTCATCTTCATTTACACTTGATATAAAATAATTTAAAACAAACAAATCTTACCACTATTGCTAAACCTATTACAAATGCAAAAACATACCAAATCAAACCAGAGAATATATTGATTGGAACTCTAAATACATAAATTGAATGCTTAAACCTATGAAAGAATTTACATGAGATTCTAAAATCATAAGAAAAAGGGACCAAACAACAAGCAAGAAATCTATTCCAATTCCAAGCTAACAGCACGGTAAGTAAAATCTATCATATGGACATAATTCACATTTCCGCATAACCAAAACCTCTATTTTCTTCAAATGTATGCAATGCGAGTAACACAAAAAACGATAAAACGAAAACGAAATCAGTTATATATCTCATAACTAGCTATATTCTAGTGTATCCTGTTCGTTTCGTAGGACTACCACTAACAACCGAAACCAAACCTCCATCGGAAACTTGCAATTCATCTACATACAAATCCTCGGTGCTCCGAAGCGCCGCATGCACAGCCACCGCCGCCGCTGCGACGAGCAGCGCCACCACCACGTTGAGCCAGACGCCGGTGAGGACGAGGGCCGCGACGGTGACGGCGGCGAGCGCCGCGAGGACGAGGCGGTCGTCGAGCTCGCGGCGGAGCACGACGACGGGGCCGTCGCGGAAGAAGTAGAGGAAGAACCACGCGGTGAAGACGGCGAGGAACACGACGAGGGAGATAGGGTACCAGAGGAGGCTGAGGAACACGACGAGGAGCACGGCCATGGCGTAGTTCACGCGGAAGTGGCCGAGGTTGCGCTTCACGCGGAGCGTGGCCTCGCCGAGGGTGTAGGGGCGCGTGAACGAGTGGAGCGCGAAGAACTCCTCCCATGGCCGGCGCGTGGCGAAGCCGGAGGGAGCGATTGAGCGTGAGGTGGAAGAGGGTGAAGGGTTAATGAACGACATTGCGTCGAAGTTCGAAACCCTAATTCCCTAACCCTAACCGGAACGCGAAGATGAAGTTGGTGTTCCGGGTATGAGTATCGGGGATGAACGTGCTTGAATATTAGGTGCTTCGTGTCGTTTTGATGTAACCGCGTTTGTGACTGAGACTAAGTTCTGTTAAGTATTAAACTCAACGACGTCGGTAACGGGGTCTTGCCATTATAATGGCGCCAAAAAGGCAAAAACATTAATTAAGTAGTTTTTGACTATTATTTATTTGTTGATCATGATTTAATATGAATTAACTCATCGTAAATAGTAATTAATATTTATAAAAATTGTATTTAAGATTAGAATTCAAATCTTAAATCATTTAATTAAAAAATACAAGTTATTATTATTTGAACAAATCATTTTGTTGGTTTTGACTATTATTTGTGTTATTTGAAAAAATAGTTTTTATATAATAACTCTTTTAACATTTTTTTCGTAAGAAATTGATGGCTTATCATCTTATGTCAAAATTTTAACCAATCACAACATAAATATTAGTATAATTGTATATAGTGCTAAAATAATGTCACAATCTGCGTCCATCTATAAAGTTGGGGCATGAAAGCTTGTTGAATAGTGAAGCGTTATGGCCCCTTTGGAAATGTGTCGGCATGACAAGTGGCCAGGTTTATGCATCATATTTATTTTATTTATGGCTAAAATATAAGGAGGGGGCTGCAAAGAAAAGAAAATCAAATGCCTCATAAGATGAACCAAAGTATAAACTATTATTGTCTATTTTTTGACAGTATATTGAATAGTCTTGTTATCGTCTGTAGTATTTTTTAGATTTCAGTTTTGGAGTTATGTTCACCCTTTGTTTGATTTTGATTACTTCAAAAGTTTTTCGGTCGGAAAAGCTTTTAGTTAGCTGAAATATTGCCAAACAATTGAACTTTAACGTTTGGGATAAGTAAAGGTCATAACTTTTCAACCTTTTTTTTCTTCTAAATAAATGAATGAATTAATTAAAACATGCATTTCAATCTTTGTCAATCTTGTAAGATAAAACATAGATACCTTCAGCTGTTGCGAGATACATATGTAATAATGTAAAGCTCAGATAGTTTCACAGGTACAGAAGATTGCAAGAGGGCTCTATTCAACTATGTTCTACAAAACAAAAATAAAATAAAATACTCTTTTCTCTTCGGAATTTTTTTGTTCAAATCCAATTTTAACACCTTACATGTACAATTGTAAGAAAAAATTAGGTAAGTTATATTAGAAAAATTGCATATGATAATTTTCACTTAAAACTGTTTAATTTTATCGATACACATTAATATTACACTTGCTGCCTGCTGGGAGTTGAGACAATGGGTAAAATTCAGAAAAAGGATTAACAGAAGAAAAAGGAATTCTGTATGTAAACAGGAGACAAGAAAGCACCAGAATAGACAGTATATCATGTTGTAAAGTTAAAGAAAATTATTACATGTGTAGCATATATATGAGCTATTCTTCATCACTTAAATGAAATTACCAGCAACCGTGATGTTTCTGAATCTTTCAAGTGCGATCAAGACCACGAAGTGTATATGTATTTTAAAACTGAGGGTATATAATGTATAATTTTATAGTTTCTGTACTTATTTGATTTGGACCAAAAAAAAAATGTAGGATAAGTACAACTTACCGAATGAGAAAAGGGTGAAAAGAATTTCTGGGGTAGTCCAAAATTCTCACATATCATGGAAGAACTTGTAGTTCTTGATATCTACCACTATGAATCTGACTGCACCAATGCAACCCAAGACAGCAACAATTGAAAACCAGGTAGCTATTAAAATATTTAATGGTCGCATCAAAAGCCCATGTTTGGAGTTATTGGTCGTTCTTCCAGCCTTAAGGTATGCTAAAGCGGGGAACACAAAGTCCAAAGGTGTGAACCCGATTGCCCCACAGATGGACACAAAATCTCCAAAAAAGGGCATAGCTGCAGCAATAAGAGTAACAAGAACCATGTATATGGAAGTAAAAATAAGTCGTGCCAGGCTATTTCTAAGGGAAAATTGGCTAGTAGATTTGTTGGACTTGGACCCAGTTTCCTCAAAATAGGCATATGTTGGCCTGCAGTATATCTGACAAATGATGAAAGCAAGGAACTCCATTAGTAAAGGCATTTGAACCATAATAGTTTCGTGTCAGGAATAACAAGAAATCATTAGGTAGCATGAGATCATCATAATCCCTACTAAAATACACGACATATAATTGAATGATATTAATTCTTTATCGTAATTTTAAAAAATTGAATACAAGTTGCATAAAGATTGTTGGGACTTGGGACCATAGACAGATTATGGTATGAACTACTAATAATTTCTTCAGAAATAACCTGGATCATGAGATTTACAGATGATGTATTTTATCTGCCCCTACCTAAAAATAAAGACTAATGCAACATTCACCACTCGACTCTTCCCCTTTCCCTGTTTTCCCTACCCGCAGAGAAAACGAATATTAAATGATCGCCACAAGAAGTTTCAAACAAATTCATACTCTTATATTGAGTGCTAGAGAAGGTACCTGAAAGCATCCTGATATTTGAATCGCTGCAAATAAATTAGCCATTACAACAGTCCATTCTGGGATAGACAACGAAGCTAAAATATAAGGTTGGACTTCTGATCCGAAAGCCCAGTATCCAGAGAAGGCCAATTGCCAGTAAGTCAAAACAATGACAGTATATGCTGCTGATATGCTTTTGTACATATTCCTCTTTGCAGGTTCTCTCACCGTATTCTGGAAAAGGAATACAGCATCACAAATAGCCAAGTTGTCATGATACAATCAAGGTTTTAAAAATCCGTCTACGCCTGTGATTTTGGCAACAAGCCTACAACATCAAGGTTTTTTGGAGTCTCTACAATCACAATTGTTGTCAGCCACATTTGTCCATAAATTCCCTCAATGTCAAGGATCAAAACAACACCGTGACCGCAATTTAAAACCTTGTTTACAATTTAAAAAGAACATGTGCAGCAGTGTAAGAGACTTAGAAGTATTAGATACCTGTATTTCTGGAAGCATTGCATCACCAAATGAAAAGGCAATGGTCCCAAGGGCATTAAATGCTTTGAAGGACTTAGAAGCAGAACTACCCTGCAAACTGTAAGTTACTGATGACCTATCAATCTTCTTCCCTAAGAGATGTTGGAAACCAAAAAGTTAAATATGTTATCGCCATGTAATGAAGAGAAGGAATCAATTAGGTGTTGAGGCTTTGACAGACAAGAAGAAGAAGAAGATCCACCACCAGCTTACCATTGTAAATGGTAACACCAATGGTTGTACCAGCAAAACCAATTGTGCTGAAAGTACACAATGCATTTACCCATCTTAGTGAGTGAATATCCGGAAGTTGAGAGAGTAGTAGTTCAAAGATTCCAAAGAAAATAATAAAGTGTTGCAGGGTCAATGTTCCATTCTCATGATAGTGCTTGTAAACTGCCTGTACAAACATGTAATTAGAACATTCCCACGTCGACCAAAAAATGGAAACAAATGGTTTTTGTTCTCTATTAGGAAGATTTAAATGAAAAGACAGAAGATCATAGAAAAGCTGAATAGAAATGATGGAACATTTATAACATTCGTCCTATCACTCCACAAAAACTGGGTAGATGCATAACCTTAAGGCTGCTGCCAGCTGCAATTTGGATGGCAATGTTATTTCCCAAAGAAGCTACCTGCTGAAAAAAGGCAATAGACCAGTACCCCCAGAATCCTTCAGGAATCAATAAACAACAAGTCAATAATATATAATGAACCGTGGTCGGGGATAATATGGAGTGCAGCTAGCACAAAGCTGCAAAGAAACATTAGACTATTGAATATGACAGTCATTATAGCTATAAATACCATAAGCAGAGAAAGTAAAACTAAATAGTAAATATTATGTACAAAATAAGGGGCTCTGCATAATTGTATGTATGCGTAGGTAATATAGGTTAAGGCCCTATTTAGAAAATCTTGTTAGTAAGAGAAGAAAATAAGTTGTTTCCATAAGTTAAAATAAACTTTTACACTTAACATTTATAGAAACTCACTCATTTAACTTCTCCAAGAGCTGAAGTACATAAGTTAATTTTAGTTTATAAGAGAAATTCAATTCATTTTACCTTCTTATTTTACTCTCCAATAAGTACTTTTGAAACTAATTATGCAAATATAGGGCCTAATGAATCTGTTTTGAGCACAGTAATGCATAAATAAAACCCAAATATCTACACTTGTTGAGCCTGCCTTCATTTTACACTCTCCTGTGGACTATGGAGGCTAACTGAGTATGGTTTGCATTACAGATTAGTAAGAAAAAAAATTTAGGAACTTGACAATGAGGAGGCAACTATTTGCAGTCTTTTTTGTATAACAGTAAAACCAAATCAATCAATGAAATATACGAACCGAAAATACTATGTGCAAGATGTCTATAGGTAAGGTGCTTCTCCCCGTTCCATTTCCACAGCGATGCGATCAAAAAGCTAGAGTACCAGGTGGCTAGTGTTGCACTCACCAGACTAGTCACACCTGAAACCGGTAAGATAGAAACACCAACACAAAACCAGTTAATTAATTGTTTAACTAACCATATAAGAAAATTAAGAAAGTGGCTTCAAAAGAAATGAACAAAATACATAAAAAGGAACAGGACCCTCGCGGAGGCAAAACCATAATATTCTAGAATTTATACCAATTAGTGGCTTTCCCATATCAAAAATCGATATTTCTTTTAATTATAATATTAGTGTTGAATATTCATCAATTTCATTGATGAGTAATCTTTTTGAAAAATTTAATTGATCATTTTTAATAAAAAAATTTCTTTAAATCATATTTTTTCATCTCGAACTCAGAATTTTTAAGTCAAAACTTATACAACTCAAACCAACATCATGTTGCTTAAAAAATACAGGATTTAATATTAAATAACCTAATTATTCTAAAAAAACAGTAATATATTATATATCAATAACAATATGATTTAATATTAATTTGTGCATAGTATTGTTTATAATTGTGATGATGATCCACAATTAATAAATAAATAAATAATATTTGAGAAAGAAAAGAATTAAGTAACCAACCAAGAGGCCAACCGAGAGAAGCAAGAGCGAAGGGCAAAGGGGCAAAAGCAGCAGGGGTGGCAATAGTGGTGGCAACATGGAAAGCAGCGTGCTTCCATGTTCCTTTACCACTTTCCTCCATTCGATCTGTTTCTGCTCCTATCACTTTCTTTCTTCTTTTCCCACTCTCTATGTTACACCATTACTCTGGTTAGTGGTTAGTGATGTTTTCATAAATAAGCTAAGTTGAATATTATATAGATAGTTCTTCTCCACGTTTGCTGACATTTCTTTGCCTGTAGCCGAAATCATGGACGCACAGAAAGCGACATAATACAAGTACGTAAAATCCTAAATGGCAGTTAAAAAGCAAGAAAGCGTTTGGAGCTATTGGTTTTCATTTTTCGTAAAAATAAAAGTTGACTTTAAGCCTTTAAGGTGTTCAAAAACTGTTTTTAAAACTAAACAATGAAACATTTTTTTCATCCACTCCTCTCCCTTCCCTCAATCCAAACATAGCCTTAAGGTTTATAACTTCATTTGTCTTTGCAAACCAAGTTGAAGTTGAAGGCTCTCATAAATCCTCTCCGTTTTTAAGCTTACTACAAACGCAAAAGGCACGCAAGACTCCACGCTTCCTGAGTCGTTAGACGTGTCTAGCAATGGGAATTGCCTCGTCAAGCTATAATGAAGTCTATAAAAATTATTCTTTTAAGAGCATGTTTAGTCCTTTTAATCACGTCATGAGACCAAAAAAGCAAAATCATTTATTTCATAGCAACCGACCTAACTATTAGGTATGCATGTTTGAGCCATAACAAAATTTCCGGGGATTCTTGTTATTTCAAGTTTGGAACTAATTTTCAAATATAGGTGGGGATTTTTTTTTTCATGTTCAAAGAGTAAAATACGTGGAAGGTATTGTATATTGCTTTTAGTTTTTTTTAAGTTGGTAAAGTGTTTCAAGAATAATTGTCTTTATACTATTATGTTTTTTTTAATATCTTTCTATTATCTAATCACAAATTATATATTTATTGATTTTTGTAATAATTATCTTAGTAAATATATTAATACTAATTTTAATTAGTTAATATTATAAAATTAGTCACACACATTTAGTGTATGTTTGGATATGTGTTAATGCCAAATCGATTGTTTTTCCACCAATGAGGCAATTCTTTGTTGCTTCCAAGTTTTTCAATTATCCAACACGATCATCCAAACATGCATTAATTGTTAAAAACAACCATTTCACACTACACATGTAATGCAATCATTCTAAATAAGTTTTTTTTGTCCTAAGATAGAGATCATGGGTGTCCCTCAACCTATTGAATTAGAGACTAATCCCGCTTACTGTGCGAGATTATCGTTGGTCCAAGAAAATTCTACATAGTGGAAATCAAACATGAATTTTCTCGTTAAATACACCAACCATTTGGAGAATGGGGTCTAACAAAATATCACATTGCACCCGATGAAGTTCAAATGAGGATGAATCAACTACGTCTAGGTGTTAAGTTTTCCAGGTAGGGGTGGGTATGCAGGCTGGTCTGTTTAATGTCCGACTTGTGAAACTTATGTTTTAAGCGAACCTGATAAATCCGTTCCACATAATAAATGAATTTTTTTAGGTTCATATCCAGTCCACCAAGCCTGCGGATAAACAGACCGGTGCGCGGGTTCAATAAATATATTTTTAAAAAAAATAAAAATATGTTTTTGGTTGTTTGGCATGACCACAAGCAATAGAGAGACACGACACAATGGGAGGCACGAAGTTCAAGAGAGAGGGGCGACGCACGTGAGCCGAGGAGGAGGACGAAGTGACCTTCTCATGGGGTGTTTGCCCAGGGGTAAGGGAAGCCCGGCGCGGTGCTGACTGGGGTAAGGAGGTCATGCACGAGCCGAGGAAGAGAAAGTGATGTTGCGAGCCTCGCGGCAGAGGGTCGAGGACAGAGATGCGTGGCGAAATAATGGCTGGGGAAGGAGACACGCAATGGAGTTAGGGCTAGGGAAGGGGAGGTGCACGACGTAGTGAGGGTTTTGAAGTCTAAAGTCTCAACTCTCAACTCAAATACTCAATTTGTATAATTTTTATTTTAAAATTAATTTTGTCTTATACAGGTTACCCGCAAACTCGCATATAAAATTTGTAACGTCCAGCCACTTGCAGGATCAACGACTGTCCCTACATACCAACACAAGACTTTTCAGTGTGCTTTGTCCTCACTCACACACTTCCTGAGAAACTTCCCAGGAGGTCACCCATCCTAGTACTACTCTCGCCCAAGCACGCTTAACTGCGGAGTTCTGATGGGATCCGGTACATTAGTGCTGGTATGATCGCACCTTGTTGGTATAGGTAGTACATATTAAATCCTTTTAAGTTATCCTCAACTGTACAGTCCCATACCTGCACAGCCTCTGGATCTCTCTCGTTCGGGTGTGTATTCGATTCATTCATGTACCCCTCCCGCTGGAAGCCTGCCAAGAGCCGCTCCTTGTCCGTGCCTCACTGCACCGGCGATCACTTCCCGCCCTCGTCAGCGCCCGGGATGTTACATGCCCACCAGCTTCCGCCTGGTTCGTCCTCGAACCACACCGTACTGGTAGAAAGGCCTTGCTCTGATACCACTTGTAACGCCCAGCCACTTGCAGGATCAACGACTGTCCGTACATACCAACACAAGACTTTTCAGTGTGCTTTGTCCTCACTCACACACTTCCTGAGAAACTTCCCAGGAGGTCACCCATCCTAGTACTACTCTCGCCCAAGCACGCTTAACTGCGGAGTTCTGATGGGATCCGGTACATTAGTGCTGGTATGATCGCACCTTGTTGGTATAGGTAGTACCTATTAAATCCTTTTAAGTTATCCTCAACTGTACAGTCTCATACCTGCACAGCCTCTGGATCTCTCTCGTTCGGGTGTGTATTCGATTCATTCATGTACCCTTCCCGCTGGAAGCCTGCCAGGAGCCGCTCCTTGTCCGTGCCTCACTGCACCGGCGATCACTTCCCGCCCTCGTCAGCGCCCGGGATGTTACATGCCCACCAGCTTCCGCCTGGTTCGTCCTCGAACCACACCGTACTGGTAGAAAGGCCTTGCTCTGATACCACTTGTAACGCCCAACCACTTGCAGGATCAACGACTGTCCCTACATACCAACACAAGACTTTTCAGTGTGCTTTGTCCTCACTCACACACTTCCTGAGAAACTTCCCAGGAGGTCACTCATCCTAGTACTACTCTCGCCCAAGCACGCTTAACTGCGGAGTTCTGATGGGATCCTGTGCATTAGTGCTGGTATGATCGCACCTTGTTGGTATAGGTAGTACCTATTAAATCCTTTTAAGTTATCCTCAACTGTACAGTCTCATACCTGCACAGCCTCTGGATCTCTCTCGTTCGAGTGTGTATTCGATTCATTCATGTACCCCTCCCGCTGGAAGCCTGCCAGGAGCCGCTCCTTGTCTGTGCCTCACTGCACCGGCGATCACTCCCCGCCCTCATCAGCGCCCAGGATGTTACAAAATTCGTAAAGTCCACAGACTTAATGAACCAAGTTTAAGTATTGCTTATAATTATATGAATTTGTAAAAAAATGATGTAATGCACCCGATTCGCATGCTTAACCAACTAGTCCACATTCCTGAACTTGAATACCCTCCCCTGCTTCAAGGTAAGAAATTATTAGGTGATCTCTGAACCACTTTTATATTATTAGGAGTGTGTGGTTCATTATGAGGAATTACCCCGATAAAACACCGATGGATAAGCATGATTTGGAACCACTCCATTTCCAACCTGCTGGTTGCAGTACACTATAGGAAGAAGCTGCATAACTGCAATGATTCACATATTAACAATCCAAAACTCAAGCAAAATGTTTCCATCGCCATAAGGTACAAACCAAGACAAAAACAAATCCATGTGTTAACCTCATACGGCTTATAAATCTATTACTGAGATGAGGCCATGTGATTCTCTATTCAATTACATTTAAATTGACACTTTAAATCATGCTACCTCCTGCCTTTTTATAAGAAATAAATTTTAATATATTTTACACTAAAAATTATTTCTTATAAAAATATCAGAGAATTATACCTTAAATCAAATTTAAAATATTATCCAAATAAAGTAATAAATACATAAATTTAAAATTATACGTAAATCAATTTTTAGTTATTACAAAACTAAACTGAAATGTTATCATAAATTTAAAATTTGATATTTCTCCACTGTCAGATGGATCTTCGTCAGAGCCTGAATCATTCATAGGACCTATTGATAAAGTAAAAATGAAGTTGTAGATGATATTGTGTTTATTGATGAGATCAAAGACGGTGTTAATAGAAAACTTGAATTGGAAAGAAACACTTTGAAGTCTAAATGATTCACATGTCAGAGCAATACTAAGTATATGAAATGTGAGTTTTTGTTGGTCAGAGATGGTGATTAAGACCCTGTACATCTACTTGGTCAAGAGATACCCAAAAAAGATATTTTTAGATACTTGGGATCAATTTGGCAAAAAGGTGGAGAGATTGATGACGATGTAAATCATATAAAAAGGTGGATGAAATGGCGGAGTGCATCTGAATTTGTGTGTAACTGCAAAATTCTCCTTAAGCTAAAAGGAAAATTCTATAGGATAACTGTAAGACCTGCAATGTTATATGAAACTGAATGTTGGCCAGCACATAGGCAATATGAACATAAAATGGGGTAGCAGAAATGAGGATGTTAAGGTGGATGTCTGGTTATACGAAGATGGATAAGATAAGAAATAAAGATATTCGACGAAAGGTGGCAGTAGTACCTGTGAGTGGAAAAGATGAGGAAATATAGATCGAGGTGGTTTGGACACGTAATGAGACGACCCTGCTCCCGTAAAAACAAGAGTTTGTTACCAAGAACTCGACACAAAGAGAGGTAGAGGTAGACCGAAACTTACTTGAGAAAGGTAATTAAACAAGACTTAATGGAGTGAGATATAAATTGGCGGAAGGTATGTCTTAGGACGGAATGGAGAAAAATTATAAGCCTGGTGGAGGATATCATCTCTATGTTCCATAAGATCATTTTTTTAGTTCCTTTCCTCTTCATTTTTTTCCTTTTTTTTCACCCTTCTTTTCTTTTATCTTATTTCTCTTTTTTTTTTCTTTTTTTTTTCAACTTTCTCGTATTTATTATTAGATTCATCTACCACCGACCTCAATTAACTTGAATTAAAGGAAGGTGTTATTGATATTGATGTTGATGTTGAAAATGCTTATAATTAATTGTACGACAAACAATTAAAAGAGAAAAAAATATTAATGATAAGAGTAATTTTAGAAAAAAATTATTACTATCCACTAAATTGATAAATTTCTTTAATCATAATAAATTAAGTAACTAAGTCATATTTCTTTTTACTCATGAGATTGGTTTAAAATATCATTAACTATCATTAACTTGATTAATTTTCGTTAAAAAATCTAAATGGAATTATCACTTCAAATAAACCTGATTAACAACCTTTCTAAGCAGAGGACAGCGTGACCTTGACATGAGCTACTACGGTGGGGTCCACTCCAATGACTTTAAATTTAAACCCAACCCCATCTTCCCAGAATCCTGTAAGTGTGAGCGTTAGCTACAACGCAACGCAATGGTTTACATAACTTCGTGGGATGAATTCGTGGAGCGATCGATTCAGTTGTTCCGTGCAGATCCTGATTCTGTATGTTCTTCTCTTCTGCATTTTTACATTTCTCATTTTTCTAACCATTTTATGTCTTTTAATTTCTCTATGGTTTTGTCACTAACTCAATTCTGTTTCCATATTTTATTTAATTTTATGCACACTCCCAAATTGTTTATCGTATCTTCGTTTTTTCAAACCTGAAATAGACGCGGTATGTGATGAAGTACCGGCATTGTGATGGCAAGTTGGTACTCAAGGTCACCGATAATCGACAGGTACTAATTATTATTATTGTTGTTGTTTTTGTTGTTGTGTGAATTAGGGTTGAATGCCATTTTCTTATGTGTTCAATTTGTTGAAATATTGAAATCAAGACAAGTCAATACTATGTAGTTCTTTCCCTGAGGAATGTGATAGATTTTAAGGGTAAATACTAAATAGAGATGAGCAGAACTGGTTCGAACATTCCAAATTGTGGATACCCTCTGTGATGTTGTTTAACAGAGCCCTAATTACCTTTGCCACTCACTCTAATCTAATTGAGTTAAAGATGCCCATCAATGTGCTTAATATGTAACTTTCGTTTCTTTAGACTTTCAATTTACATATGCTGCAGCTGAGGAATTGTGCCATATTTATACTGCAATCTAATCATAAAAATCAGGAGCCATAATATCCTTGGAATCTTTATCTTCTAAAAAATGAAAAACCATAATACAATTGATCCTGTAAATTAAAATAAATCATTAATTACTACCTGTATATAAGGATCAATTATCAAACGATCCTGATTAATTTTGAGAGAGAACATATCTTGTTTCCCAAAATACTCCACCTTCAACAAGCACATGTCGTTTGAAACAAGCAAAATGCTTGCTGGAATGTCATTGTTGATTGGTGCAATGCCTACATTCCTGGGGTAAGTTGTTAAACATGCACAAAATAACATCCGATTGCAGAAATCCAGAAACAACATCCCTGTGGGATACTTTGACTCGTTCTTTGGCAAAGTAATCCTTAATAAAGCTTTTGTGGGATGCTAGTTTGGCCATGGGCATGGATGATATTTTATTAAGACTCGCATTATGGCCATGGGCATGGATGATATTTTATCAAGACTCACATTTTGGCCATGGGCACAAAATTATTGTTCATCTTCTAGATAACATACAAATTAAGACTACATATTTGTTCATGATTTTGTTATATAGGGTCATACCATTCAATGTGGCCAGAAGTGTAGAATTTCCTATAATGTGGTCAAGGATTTAAGTCACCATCCTATCATGAGATTAGATTAAAGTATTTGAAGAAGGAACTAGAGTTGACGGTAGAGATTTTGAAAGTACATAGAGCTGAATGGAAGCAAGTTGGGTGTACCATAATGATTGATGGTGTATTGACAAGAGGAGAAGGGTAATATTGAAATTCTAGGTGAATAAGCCCTAAAGAAACGGTGTTTTTAAAGTCTATTGATGTATTTTAATAGATCGACCAAGTCTTTAAAATGCTTGGTGGTGGTGGTATTGAAGAGATTGGTGAGGGAAATGTAGTTCAAATTTTGACAACTTGGTATTTGTGGTAGTCCTTAGCTAGAATGACAATTGATAAGAAGATTACAACAAATTGGTGAAAGTCTTATGAAGATGAATATCCGGAGTTTCAAAAATTGCTTATTAAGCTTGACATGTAGTTCCTCTAGGTGTGAACATAACTAGAGTGCCTTCAAGATGGTATGATCTCAAAGAAGTGAAATACAATTTGATCTCCCTATTTGAGTTTGGGTCTAACTCAACCTTATAAACCGGTTTGTAAGGTGAGGACTAATCAAGCCTTATAAACTCTTTTTAGCCACAATCATAAATTACAATTCACAAAACATTTTCATTTGTAGTTCTACTTAACACTGTGTCAATATTATTTAAAGCATTTTTTGTTGCTCTACTTTGTGTTATTTGGTTTTTAGTACCATAAATGTTCGTTCCAACTAATTTTTCATCTATGAGAAGATTGAAGGCCATAGATTCATTCCACAAATCAACAAATTGTATCTTTAAATTTTTTGTTTTTGACAGACTTCATAAAGCTCTGTCACGGGATGCTTTTGTATTATGTCTGGATCAATTAAAGGTTCAAGCAAATCTTTAAAACTCTTTCACACAATATCAAAGCAAGAAACCCCTAAAACAATCCTTTCTCAATTTTCTCTCTCCTAGTATCATAACTAACGACCATGGAAGCGTGTGAAGACGAAAACGCGATTCTCCAAGAAGTCTACAACAATTTTTCCAATGATGAGTCTCCAAGTAACTCTAGTGATCTTCCGAAAGAGGCTAAAGATCCTCTTCCTCCGCTACCAAACATTGACGAAGTAGAAGCGATACTTAAATATGAGTTTAAGAATAAGTGCTTATTGGAAGAGGCCTTCACACACACTTCCTACCCTAATGATAAGTGATTTTCCTACAAGTTGTTGTAGTATGTTGAACACCAAAGAATCTAGCAGATATCGATGAGTCCACCATTGGAGATGTTTTTATTGATTGTGGTTCCTCCATTGACATCATTTCGAAGATTTTTAAAGGTTTGCTTGAACCTTTAATTGATCCAGGCACAGTACAAAAGCATCTGGTGACAATGCTTTATAAAGTTTGTTAAAACAAGATTTAAAGATACAATATGTTGATTTGTGGAATGAATCTCTATCCTTCAATATTCTCAGATAAAAAATTAGTTGGAGTGAACATTTATGGTACTAAAAAATAAATTGCACAAAGTAGAGCAACATAAGATGCTTTAAATAATATTGACACAATGTTAAGTAGTAGAAAAGGTACACATGAAAATGTGTGAATTGTAATTTATGCTTGTGTCTTAAAAATACAACCTTACTTTACAAACCAGTTTTGTGGAGTTGAGTTAAGCTTAAACCCAAATTTTAAGACAAATTATAACCCTCTTTATAAAATTACCTAGTAGTCTGCTACTTGTTCATCTTAATTGTATTTTCTTGGGTCCACACCAAAAGAAGTTGTTTGAAGCAAAAAACAATGAATGATATTGTCATGCCTAACTCAAGATTGGCCAAAAGAAGTAAGCTAGGAAAAGGAAGTATATTGAGCTAAATCAAGATTATGTTTCATCCAACAATGAGTGGATTGTGGAAAATGATGATGGAGACAATGAAGATTTGGATGTGGACAACTTGGATGGGGATGTTCCAAAGTGCAGAGGAATTAGAGGATGTTGGTGACACCCCTAATATGGAGAATTTGGATGATGAAGATAATGGACCAAATGATGATCAAATGGAGGACGAATTTTTTAATTAACACAACATTTTAGATATTATAAATCATATATCTTGACTTTGACCTGTGTGTTTGAGTTTCAAAAACTTGATATTTTTATTTGTTGTTAATTTAAGTTGTTACAAGTATGAGTTATGATAATCATCTGATGGATTATGAATTTAATTGAAGCTAGCGTTGCTGTGATTTGTTTTTTTTATTCTTATTTATGCTATTTTATATGCATATATATATATATATATATATATATATATATATGCACACAAACACATTGTCAATTTTGTAGGATCTTATGATCCCGTATTTTACAATCTTAATCCTAAGTAGGACCCAATTTTAACTACCTTTGGCGTGGTCATTGAAAAATTCTTAGTTAGTTTAAGTATTTTGCATTGATTTAGCTTCTTCCACGCTTACACCCATTTTACTCTCTACTTAGTAGCTTCTATGTGTAGGAATTGTATATTTATTACTTGTATTTTTACAACATTTATAATTATGAGTTATGTGAACGTAAGGAGCAGAGATTGTGTTTGCAAGGTCCCCCCTTCCCCCCGACATCATGAAAAGTTGTTAAACACAGGCATGGAAATATTGTGATTAGATATTCATTTGATGCTTCTTTTTCTTATTCTTTTACCCTTCTTTTGACTGACGACTGAAGAGTGAAGACAAACTGAAGATTTATACTGCATCTTATGCCTTATAATAAGGATGATGGCATTATGCTATCTCTAGGAATCTCCACTGGTGAAGGAATTAATTCAGTGGCACTAGTTTACTGAAGCACTAAATATCGTTATATTCTTTTTGCCTTTGGGCACTGGTGATTGATGGAAAGTTGTCCATTATTGGTGGTTCTGACATGCTCCTTTTCTATTGAGGTGCCAGAGGAAACTAACTTTACCAAATGGAGAATCATCATAGGTGCCCATCATAGTTTACACAATCCAAAACTTGTATTTATTATAGGAGGAAACATAAATATATATGTAAGCAAGATGTGATTCCTTGCATCAATGAATGTCATGACTACAGTTTTTGCTGAGCCAGTTTTCTTGTATAGAATATAATTTGTCACTTGTGTGAAGCCAATTGATTCAACGATGTGCCATAAGCATATTATTACATGCACTCGAACAAAATCTTTTTCTTCTCTCCCCATTGTTGTCTCGGTCACATCTCACATATAAATGTTCCTAAAGTTGATTGTTACTGTTTTTGACCAGTGTCTGAAGTATAAGACAGACCAAGCACAAGAAGCCAAGAAGATGGAAAAACTTAATAATATATTCTTTACTTTGATGGCTCGGGGACCAGAAGGTATGTCTTTTTTGTTATTCTTTGTTGGTCGTCATACATTTGGGCACTTATTTGCCGAGGGATATATTTGTATGAGAAATGATTTTGAATTTTTTTTCCTGTAATACTAGAAAATATTGAAACCATGGGAAAGAATATTAATTAGAACTTTGAAAGTTGAGTGCACGTTAAGTCAGCTTAGGATATGCATAAAATTTTCTTTCCTCCAAGTGTCAACCTTTTAAATTGTAAACTAGTGCTTCTTGGAACCATATTAAAAGTTACAACAGTTCCCGGACATACATACATTGATGATACATCTAGGTTCTTTTCCTGTCTCATATTGCCTACTGAAATGATTTTCCACTCTTGATTTGTTTAAAAATAATTTAAAAATTCTTCTAATTCTGCAGTGGATCTATCAGAAGTCACTGGGAAAGAACCAATGGATACACAAATGACCAAGAGGGGAAGGGGAAGGAAGCAATAACTGATCTATCTGGCTGACAAAATAGTCTTCATGAATCTTGGGAAATCAATAGACTTGAATCACTTGATATTATTTTCCCCCAAAATCATATGGCAGTGTCTTCATTGCATTTACAATTTTATTTTTTGTTTTCTGAATTCTCCTTTCTCCAACATTAATCTTGGGTATGGTTTTACCTACAACAAAGTTATTGGCTCTTTGACCATTGTGTCATTTTTACCAACAAAATATCAAGATGGGTCTGATAACATTTTACTGGCATAGGATACTTTTGACCGATGATTGCGTCAAAACCGCTACTCCAACTAGCAAGTTTATCACAGCGTGATGCATGACATATTCTCCTTAAACATGCTACTCCTAGTAACAAGTTTATGAGAACCTGACATGTGGTTGTCTCCCTTGAACTTGCTACTCCTAGTAGCGAATTTATGAGAACTTGACATATGGCATGTGTCATACTTATTTTTTGTCATAATACTCACTAAAAATAGAATTTATGCACTAATCAACATATATAATATAATTAACAAAATATTACAGTATAATTAATACACAAATGACCAAATCAATTACTTTTTTCATTTCTTTTATCTACGTCCAAGCAGCAGGATAGGGTTTGAGCCAAACATCTCTTGGGCTTGCGAGCTCTTGTTTCTTCCTAATCTTAAAGTGAAAAATCTTGCCGTGGGCTTCCTTATGAACTTGTCTATAGATACACTCAATCTGCTATTATAATTATATATTATATACTAAAATTTGCATACATTTTGGTTTGCTTCAAGCCCTTTGAGAAGTGTTGTTTACTAGAATCACTAACCAATTAACTAATTGACACATTTGTATTCTAAATATGATGGAATTTTCTTCATTATGAAAAGTTGCACAAACATTGTGGCGCTTCAGGAGAGATGGCTAAAAATGATGACACTTTCCATTACTATACATGTCAGTTTAATGTAACCAAAGTGCAGACCAAGAATACTCCCTAGTGAAATATCAGCAATTGAAGCTTGCAGCTTTGCTTTTCAGGCATTGATTTTATATTTCGGTGAACCCAATCGTAAATCTTATAACTCAAATTGATAAATTGTGGGTCATGGCATCAGTGATCACAGGGAATTATACAAGTATCTCACCACAGGTTCCAATCATGTTCGTACCTGAACAGTCCTACTAAACCTGTTTCACCAGATCCCTATCTTGCGTATTTGCTTTTACATGCTATGTTGGCCCATTAAAAAGTTAAAGCGTTTAATCCATGTGCCATGAAAAAAAGCTTGTAAACTTGTATCCTTTTTTCCCCTCCCATGAAAGATTGTAAAGATACAAAGGCAATTTGGAAAATATTCTTCAATCAAATAAAGGAAAAACAGATGGACAGAATGTTTTTTTGGTGGGTAATGAGCCAGGACAAAGTGCATACATAACTTTGCTTTTTTATTTTTCTTGTGATTCGTTCCAAGTTCAGTGTGGGGCCTAATCTCCAATGCCGAGGGGACTTTGGCCACTACTAGTAGTTTAGTATCAACAAGACAACCACTGTTGCTTCTCTATTCCAAGGTTTATGCATCATTCAAGGCTTGGATGTTAGTTCCATGATCCTGCAACAAGAACAACGCAATGACAAGAGAGAATTCAATTTAAGAATCAAGGCTTTCTTAGGATTCCTTTTAAGGGTAAAAGAAATGTGAGAAAAAAGAAAAAGACTGGTGGGAATTGAAGAAGGTAATTATGATTTTAGTTGAAGGAATACTAGAGATGCTCCTTGATTTTGAAAAGAATGATGATCAAGAATATGCTACTTTTGGCCACAAATAATAGAAAAGAAAGGCAAATTGAGAATATGCTGCTCTACATAGGATGATGTTGAGCAATGGGTGAATTACTCAGCAGCATGCAGTGGTAGTAGTGCTTAAAGGCAGAAAAATATGTTCGTGTCAGTTCAACACATGGTGAAGTAAAAAAAAGATTTAAGTCTTTCATCACTGTACTTTTTAGAGTAAAGTTGCCTTTTGGATTTTATATATCTAATTTTATCTTAACTGGTTCAAAAGACTTGTGTGGTGGTGTCATTGTCTATGTTTTCTTATCTGTTGTTGATCTTTCTGTTGTCAATTTGAATTTAGTCCACGAATCCACCTTTGAATGTACTTGGTAATAAACTTAAAAATAAATGAATTGGAGAAAATAAAATAGGAATGGAAGTTTATTTATTTATTTAATACATGGTAAAAGAGTAAATAATATAATGAATTTCATCTTGTTTTTCATATCTTCATTTTTCTTGAATTAAATATGTATGAAATGATTCGCGTCCCAAACTATAATCGATTTACTTTCACGGTCCCCATTTTAGTTGTCATGTAAGAGTTGAGTATTGAAGGACGATGGCATAAGTTACTCTAGACTGATGTTAACATCATGGAGTGTGACAAATTTTTGGTTGAATTCTCCAACTTGAGGTTCTTTAACTAATAAACATCTATGAAAAAAGCCAAGTAAAGGACAGAAAAAAAGTTAAATATTTATCCTTTCATTTATTACCCTTTCGTTTTTCATTTCAACGACCAAAATTAGTCCTAAGATGGGAATGAAATAAAACATTGCAGAGTTGCTTAACTAGATTGCGTCCTAGAACGTGAATTAATGGATTGTGCTTAGTTTCATTTGAAAGAGAGACAGATCATTCATTGATTAATTGGTTCTAATAGAGTTGTTGTGTAATTTGCTACGAAATCTCCCATTTGGGTGAGTTTTGCATTATGACAAAATGTGGTCTACGAGGAATGGTACCCTTGTCGGGCTCCAAATGGAAGCAAAATACAGCTTCAATTGCAAATCCTTCATTGTTTAGTTGTATTGAAGAAAGAGTCATTGCATCTACTGTACAAGAACTGTGCTCCCGCTGCCTATGTCGTGCAAGGGACTCTACCATTTTGCATAATTGTAGAAGGTTTGATTCAGTCAATTTAGACCTTTTTTCAACAAATGTTTATGAGAAATTAAAAGAAAAAGAAAATAAATTAAATCTAATATAAGCTAAAATTAATTTATATACTTCAACTTTTATATAAATTATTTTGTTTAACGTTTTCATAAAATATGTTTAGATACACTGATACACAGTTTCAGACCAAAACAAAAGATGAAACAAAAGTCTTTCAATATTCAAAATCAATTGACACCTTGAGATAGATAGAGATGAAAGAAAAAAATATTGACTTGATAGATGATGAAATGTGATAAGAAGACATAGAGAAAAATTAAGGTTGTTAATAGGGTGTTTGATATTTAAAGGTGTTCAAATATAATAACTAAAAAAATGCATAATAAAACTACCATAAGAGTAAAAAATTACATTAAAAAAACATAATAAATTAGAAGCAAAATTCTATGTTTGGTTTCTTTCACCATGAAAAATAATTGCTTTTATATCATTATAATGTTAATCCAAACATGCTAATAATCATTTATAAACTTAACAACTCAAGATTTGTCTTAGAAGAGCTTTACCTGTAATTGTAAAGGTTAACAATTAAAAGCATTTCATAAGCTAGATGTTAATCCAAATTTGGCTACATAGTTTTCTCTTCCATTCCCTTCAAATGGAACAAGAACAACATCTAGATTGACAAGTTATGTAGTTTAAACATTCTTTTATTATGATCAAGAACTTCTTTTACTATGCCAAACGTTTTTTTCAAAATGAATCCATATATAAATTAATAACTGTATTTAATATATATATATATATATATATAAGTTTATGAGTTGTGCAAATTCTGCTTAAACTCATTCTAACAAGCATTTTCGTCCTGGTTCAAAGAATTAATAAGAAACTAACATTTTTATACCCTCTCAATAAATTAACACTTGAGATTAAAAAAAAAAGGTAAAACTAAATTCATGTATCGTGTGGATTGGCATTTGTTGATTAAATATTATTACTTTATTTGCATAAGAACTAACAAGAAAGATTTTCACAAGCCTCGTAAACAATGCGTGCACTTTAAAATCAAACAAACTGAACATAAACTCGTGCATGTGCATGGTCAGGTAATGAAAGTATGGCATATTTTTCAATCTGTGATCTAGTAATAAAATTGTAAAATAAAAAATAATACAATTAAAATTATAAACAATAAGCGCTTGGAATTTTTACTTGTTTGATAGTATATTGAAATAAAAACTGTTTTTTTGACCAAATATTCAAATATAAACTCAACATTCAATTAGGAAGGAAATCAAGCATCGATTCAATATTATAATAATGAAAACCAACATTGATTCATAAAAGGCTTTATTTTATATGTTTAAAATTGAAATCCATAACTATAAATATAAATAGAGAAAATATTTTTAATAAAAAATTAAATAAAAGGAAAAAGGTAAAGCTAATAGTTTGCCATAGGAAGTATTCACTAATGTTTAAAGTGAGAGAAATAAAGTTGATAGAATGACTAATACATCAATGCTACAATTTAAGCTACAAATTAGTATTTTATTGAGAGGGTATTTAAAATTTCGTAAAAATATAAAACTAATATTTTTTATTTATTATTTGTATTAGATTTAAAAATTTAACATTGTACGAGAACATTTTGTATTTTATTGCAACATTTTTTTTCTTTTGCCTACTTGATGATGTGAAATTACTAATGTAATATGGTCAAATGACTCAGATTAGTTTCTAATAAATTGATTTTATTTTTTGAACTTGATTTGATTATTTACTTTAAATTTGAATTTCATTGTGGTATTTATTTATATGATTATATTATAAAAAGTAATATTACTTGTCTAGTTGTATTTTCTTTTTATAATGAAAAATTTTCATATCTATAATTAATATCCTTTATATATTTAATAAATGTAGGTATGTTATAGTATTAAGTAAAAAGAAAGTACCAAAAAAGTTAAAGTATATGAATAAAACTTAAACAAATATGTCATCACGACAAAAAAAAAAATTACGGATAAACTGTGGTAGGTTGTATTAACTCATATTTTATAAATTTTTCATTATACATAGATAAGATCTTCTTTTCTTGATTTGTAAGATGAAAGAAAAGTTAAACCATAAAAAGGACTCTAGGTGATGAGTCTCTGAATGTTGAGCATTCTAATCTATTCACCAGATTCATACTGTTAAGAAGGATATCTTGCCTTGATAAAGTGATAGCATTAGCATGTGCCATTTGTCAACTTATTGAAGAAAAGTAAGGAATGAGGCAATGATTAGTTGGCAAATGCCAAAGTGGACTGAACCAGAGAAGAGCTTGGATGAGAGCATGGACAACCCACAAAACATATATTAACAAGTAACAAAACCAACATAAATCTAGAATCTAAAATATAATCAAACTTAATACAAGCTTAGTCAATATATCATATAGTGGGGACATATTTATCTGCCCCCTTTTTAGGATAAATTTCAATCTATTGATTGTACAAACATAATTAATTAGACAATAGTTATAAACTTGTAATCATATCATCAATAATAAGACACAAATCTTGCTTGTATTGCACATAAAATAAACTAGTCATTAATAATAGTATTATAGAATCTATTCTATTGCAACCGAAATAAATTCAATTAAGCTTATGTCCGTTTCAGTTCTCAAATGAGACAAAAACGGTGACCCGAAGAGAACTATGTAACTTTTTAACTGCAAACATCCTAACTATCATCCAATTATTCAAATTTACTAAATATCATTAGGCACCAAAGTTTATGTAATCTTAGTAGTTAAGTATTTTCTTTTGACAAACTGTAAAATGCTATCCCTAATTTCCTAGCGTGGTTGTTTACCCCGTTGGAGCATGTGCTAGTGACATAGCTAGCTTTACCCATAGCCTAATGATGGTACCAATCTTTCCTCTTTTACTTTAATCAACTAATTAATTGATCAGACTTAACTAGTATAATAACACAATAAAATATCAATTTTCTTTTATCGTTTTTCTATACGTGATGATAATCAATTTATTTATATGCGTGGAATAGATTAAAAGTGTGTTTGAATCACTAGCGAAATTACTGTTATATTAAGTACAAGATAATCTCAACCTAAAAGCAAGGAAAGAAAGACAAGACTTATTGTAAACAAAAATTGGACGTAAAACATAAGTTGAAACTGATAATTCAAACACATTAAGATTAGAAAGAGAGAAAAAAAAAAGTAAATAATAAATGAACGATGAGAATATGAGTAAGCAATCACTGAGAGTTAGTGCAAGATTGGTCTAATTCAACATAGTGTGACGGCATTGGAGAATGGAGAATTTGGGGTTATCGAAAATTAGATAATTAGATAATCAAAGTAGTTATCCACTTGATTACACAAACCCACTTTACCCCAAATGCAGAGGCTGTGGTAACAAAAAAAAAGTCAACGAGTGGGCCCTGACATTGAGGATGAGTCACCAAAGGGTAGTGTAGGGTGTTCCCACGGCGCACGATAGCAGCGTGCGTACGGTGAGAGCAGTCAAAGAGAAGCACTAACTTGGGATACGTGTGGCGACCTTTTACTGATGTTTGTGTTTCATTGGCTGCTTTTTCTTTTTACACTTATTTTTTTCTCAAAAGAGATCATTCCTTCCTACACGTTTTTGTAAGACCAAAAATTAGATTGATATGCAGTTCACACTTAACTATGAGTTGCTAAGATCACAAATTTCAATTTTTTAATTAATTAATTAATTTAATATCATTAAATTTATTACGTAAAATTTCAACAAAAAAAAAAAAGAACCTAGTAAAATATCATTTATAAGATATAGGATGATATTGTAGAATAGTTTTGCATTAGAAAATTGTTAAAATTAAACTCATCTTCTCATAAAAATTGTTGGATGCTTTCATTTTATATCAGGTTTTATGTGTGTGCGTGTGTTTCGGGTTTACTTTGAGTTGATTCCAAACTTTATACATATATGTTTAGATAATAATTTAAAAAGTTTTATAATGATACTTGACTAAATTAAGGATTTTGTGCTTACAACTAATGGATGTGATTTAGGCTTTTCAACAGTGAATAATTATAAACTTTTTTATATTTGAGTTTGTGTCTTACAGATAAATAAATATTATATGTTTACAAATCATTAAAAAATATAAAATATTGCTGAAAGAAAAAATAGATATAAAATTTATGTGCTAATATTCACAATTATGAATTGCTTAAATCTATGAAAAGGAAAAATAATTTTATCATAATTTTAATATTTTTTTCAAAAAAATATATTAAATATACTTACATGAAATATGACTAAACTTATTGAAACACTTGAGATGAATAGAGAACAGAAAGTTACAAACTTCTCAAAAGAAATTACCTACATGAGTTTAATTTTAATACACCATGTAATGATTGTTATGTCGTCAACTAATACGAAAAACATTTTAAATATAACTCTTAAAATAACTAGCTAGAAGTCTAGAACAACACCATACTGTGCATACGTAGGGTAAGAAAAAATATTATAACAAAGAGCCTGTATTTTAGTATGAGAGAGTGAGAGTGAAATGCACTAAAAATTTGAAACAAAGAGTGTCTAAGTCCATAGTTTTGAAATTCACATACAATCAACATGTCGATAACCAGAATGAAGGCTAATTGTTTTTATAATATTATTAATTTTAACATAAACTACTAATATCATATATAATAATTTATAATTTTATCATGTTATTAAATATTCCCATGTGTCCCTTTTCATTTTGAATGTCCTTTATCTTCCTGGTTTTAATTATAATTTATGTTTTTGTTTATTTAATCATGATGCTTTAGTTGTCCAAACAAATTTTAGTATTAATATATTAATTATAACATTATACAATATTAAAAATGTATATAATTATTATCAATTTAATCATAATGCAATCATTGTAAAATAAATCACAAATGAATAACATTACTAAACATAGATATAAATAATTGAAAAAAAGAAAAGAAAAACTTTCAATCATTACTACGGTGGAAATTTTAAGTTCATATCTTCATTCTATAACTTCTCTTAGATGAATAAGCAATTTATGTTATCTTAAAACGAGGAATATCTTAGAATAATTTGTTTTAAATTGTTTGTGATTTAGAACTATGTAGAATTCTCTGAATGAATATTTACGTGTAGCTCTAATATATGACTGGCATCCAATTAATTTGACAATGTTGATAATTTAATTTCTCTTTGTTCTACTACTTCTTTCAACTATATAAAAAAAATTACGTTAATCTTAATATGAAGAACACTTTTGTTGCCATGGTGTTATCTAAAAAAGGGATGGCTTTAACATTTGGAATAGGTCTGGTCAATTTCTCAAACTATTGTGCAATTAATATTTTAAAATATTTAAATAATTTAATATTTTTTCCAAACACATGGATTAATTAACGTGAAATTTTTCTAGCTTAATAAAACGTCTTGAGTTTAAATCTTAAATATCTAAATACATTAAATATTTAGAGAAAAAAAGTATCATTTATATATAATAGTCATAATTCAGATTAAACAAAATTATCTCTATTAAAAAATATGTATGATATATAGAGTAGTTTAACTTTGAATCAAATAATGATTCATACATCATACATTATCTTACGTGTTGTTTGGTTTCACTTTCACCATTTAGTGTGTTTGGTTCTCCATCTTTTACCATTGAATGCCTGTTTCCTTTGGTCAAAAGTGATGAAATTCGTTGACCAAGATTTTTTTTTTTTTTTTTGTGTGTGTGTGTGTGTGTTTAATGATCGTGATGTGCTTGTCACAGGAACAGGTGGTGCAGTGAGAGATTTGTTTGTGATCCCACCTACACGAGGCATATGTTATTTGTCTACCATCGAGATCTCAATTTTGTAAAAGATCCTTTGCAAGCCTTCTCACTTTAGAGTTAAATTCTATAAGCCAAGTTGTATTTCATTTTTTTCTTGATTGTAGAGAATTCCATCTTTATCCCTATTAAGTCTCTTATCACTATGGATATAATGTTAAGTATTGGAGTTCTAATTTGTTGTTTTACAATATTCAACATATAATGTACCATTTTACTTGTAATATATATTTGGATGTTTTATTCAAAACTCCTATCAGTTTCGGTTCAACAATAAATAAGACTTAAAGCGAATTTTAGGATTTTATTTTACTTCAAATAAAAAAGTTATATATTAAAACAAATTGTCAAAATATATGGCCTAAGTTTTATTTGTTTTACTCTTGGTCAGCCGTAACTCCTACCTTATGTATGTATTAGAGTTGTATTTCACATTTATGCTGAAGTTAATTTGGTTGAAATAGATTATTATGCAAAACTACTTAGTTTTGGCAACACACAAAATTTACAATTTTTCCCATCTTCTTCCCTAACCATACTATTTAAAGATTAGTCTTTAAATTTTTTGTTTTATAACATATTTTCTAGAAACTAAAAAACAAAAACACAATCTAAGAGTTTGATTGTTTTTTATTTGATTTTAAAAGTGACTACAAAATAACGCAAAAAATTAAAGACAAAACACAAGATAAAAATAAAATTGTCTTACACAATAAATTAAAAATAGTCTTTTGCCTTGCAATGGAAGACATTTTTGATTCATTGAATTGAAGAATGGATTGACTCTTGAAAAACAATAGAATGAGATAGGTAAAGTCTAAGGAAAAGTTAAAGAAAGACCAAACTTAAAGTCGTGGCTAGTTTTTGAGCTACAACTCAATTATATTAGGAAGGTGCAAAGTTTTGCAAGAGTTCAAAAGCTGAAAGTAGTGTAAACATCGATATTTTTTTATTGTTGAAAAATGATCTTCGACAAAGTATTTAGAAATAGTATTTTAATAGACTATTTTGACCAAGCGTCAAAATATAGTCTTTTGATTAATTTATGGTGATAGAAGTAATGAAGATTTAAAAAACATCAAGACATGAAAAGTATTAAGACACTTGAAGATATCAATGGTGGAGATTGGAGATACAAGTCATCAAGGGTGAAAATTGAAGTCAAAAGTCATTGACGGTGAAGATGACAACTAGAAGTTATTTGGAAAACTATTGGTAGTTAGAAATTATTATGTATAAATACTACTTTTTACCATTGTAACAAGGGTTAGAACATGAACACCCTCATATCCTCTTTAAGTCCATGTGACGTTTATAAGTCTACGTGACGTTTACAGATTGACGAGTTAAGATAAGGTTTTCAACCAATATTTCAATTTTAGTTTTTATTTTTTTTAACTTTTTTACTTTTTCTAATATTCATTTCTTATCGAAACCTTACTTTTTCAATCTCCATTTTTTCTCAAAATTTTTACTATTTCAATCCCCACTTCTTATTGTTATCAAAATTATTATCGAAATTTCTGTTAGAACTATTATCAAAATACTATTAGAATAATCATTGGAGCCAATATTAACAAAATTCATCACTCTTTTGTTTATAATTTGTTCTAATGATTAATCTTTGATATTGATAGAAGTTTAACCCACAAATCTATGGTAAAAGGTCTATCAATAGGATAAAAGAATCTGAAAAATTGTCTAATTCTTTAATATATCTATAGGATTATGTTTTATAATGAAAATAAGTATTAATTTTACGATTAATAAATAGCTATTAGAAGTTGTGAGAAATATAGGTCACACTATAGAATGAGTTAAATGAAACAAGTCAAGGCAATTTTAAGTTTGTTTGAAAGTACAGTCCAAGTAACTAGTTAAGTAATTGAGTGAGTCATGTGTCTCCCTATAATGGTTTAGCTTTTGGAATATTTTGTCAACAGATGCTAGTTTAGGCCACACGAAGTTTACATATTTATCCTTTTAAAATTTTAATTGATGAAATTGGAAAGAGAAATGCTAAAGGAATCGAACACTTGTGAAGAAAAAGTAACCGAATGAATCAAAAGTTGACATTTGGCAAGGTAATCTCATTAAATCAATTAATAAAATATTCCTTCCCTTCGTTCACGTTGGAGTGGAGGAGAAACCATCACTTGCTATCACGTTGCGTCGATTTGTCTTCTCTCCTCCACCTCTCTACAGTGGTTTCACCATGAATATTAGGAGAAGGAGATTTGTGTGGCACAGAAGGTTATATTTGGAAAGGAAAAGCTTTTTAAGAGATAAAATCAAAAGGAATATTTGATTATTAAAAGAGTTGACAGTTGTGTTGTTCATGTGAGGATTCGGCTTTTTTGGTTCGACACCTTTAACATTTCTCAATTGGAAATAATATTTTGTACGTTCCAACACCTCTTCAATGTAATTTTCTTGTTTACGTTTCACACTCCTTCAAAAAGTAAATTATGCTTTTGTTATCAATTCATTTGTCATCCTTTACTGTTATTTATTGAATATGGGTTGTTTATTATGGTCTTTATATGCTGAAAACTTCTTTCATAAGTTGTTTATATATTTATTTTTCTATATTTAACATTCTTGTTTTTTTTTAATCAAACTACAATACTTTTTTTTTGCCTCGTGTTGTTTTATTTCTATTACATTTCTTATTTGTGTCACACTATAGACCATGTAAACATGTCAAATAGATGATTCCTTTAAGGACTAGATCTAAGTCTTAGATTTCTCATCAAATTGAAGTGGCAATACATCACAATCAACACTCATGGATGATAGTATTATAATTACAAAAACAATCAGCTTACTCCAACACTTCTTAACCCTCTTTTCACATCAAATATGTAACCGTTAGTCTATCATTTTATCTCCAACCAACTATCATCATTGTTGAATATTATTATTATCATAATTATCACACTATTATCAGTAACATTATTATCATTGTTGTAACAATAAATTATTTACTACCATATATTACTCGCATTGTATAATACAACGGAGCGCACTGTATAATACAAAGGGTGTTATAATAAAAATTCCTATGTTTTATTCAATGCTTATGCATATTAAACACGATATAACAAAAAAATATTTGTGTTATACATCAACCACCAAACAATAAAAAGCCAAAGATTGTATTATGACTTGATGTGTGTTTTAGTTGAACCAATGGAGGCCTTTTTTCCATTAAGGGTTTTTTTTTTTATTATTTACCAAATGGGGTAGGGGAAAAAAATTACCATTTAGAAGTAAGACGTGATTATTTCTTTTTTAAAAAATAAAAATCAGTCGTTAAAAATTTGATTGTTATTTCAATCACTAATTCTATTGTGACAGAATATTATGGTCGTAAACATAAATAAAAAAAAATCATAATATTATGTCGTAAAAGTATTAACGACCAAATTAGTAATCAAATTTTTAACAATTAATTTTTATTTTTTAAAAAATATAAAACTCGTGACATGTGACATGACTTAATTCCAAATAATAATTTTTTTCCCCTACCTCCATTTGTTAAATAATAATAAAAAAAGATAACCCCCTTTTGTAAAAAAACCACCAACGGAATGTCAGTTCAACATATTTTTTTCTTCTACGTTTTTATCGTGGAAAGTGAAAAACTTTTGTTCAATGTCATAAAAGCAGATTTCCAAACATATTCAATTAGAGAATTTTAATGACATTTTTTTTTATAATTCCTAATGACTTTATTTATTTTTAGTTATTCAAAGTCAGGTCAAGTTTACTTTGTATCCTCCAAATTTAAAAGTAATTTTTTTAGTTCCTAAGTTGTGTTCTTTTTTTAGTTCATAATAAGAACCAAAAGTGGGTTATTTTCATATTAGAGAACCAAACTTATATTATCTTTTAATGCATTTATAGTTTCTATATGATAAATTTAACTTATGTTTAAATAAATGTAACTTATTTTATTATTTATTAAGATGAAATAATGTCTCTGTCTTACTGTCCGCATCAAAATGAAATGTCTTACTGAATTTTGACAACATCAGATTTCTTGTTATTTGTACAAAAAAAAAAATCTATAAGCATTTTATTTTTTAAGGGTTATATCTTTGGTTTCTTACCGGCATATCCAGTGCATAAAAAGATGTAATTAAAATTTGACCTCCACGGCACAGTTAATTTACACACAGTTCAACAAAACAAACGGAGCGGTGCAATTCAATTTTTTTTAAAGACGTTACATTCGTTCAACAAATTTGTAATCATTCTACGCGGAAAGCACGCAGGGCACAAGGTAATAAGTCCAAAATTCGAAAAGAAAAAAAGATCTGAAACTGAAATACAGCGAGGAATTGAAATAAATATTGAATAGATAAGTGAAAGAAAGAAGTAGTAGAAGTAAAAGTGAAGCTGAAATGGGTAGGTCTAAGAAAATACATTAATTAAAGCTGAAATAAGGGATGAAAAAGAATAACAAAGGTCTTCGTGTGGGACCCACCTTCAAATCTGTGACAGAGACAGCAGTTTCATTCCTCTGCTCCTCCTCTTTCCTTTGTGCATTTTGCTTATTTAAACTAACTCCTGCTCTTTCTTCTTCTTCTCTCTCTCGCAAGAGCTACAAACAAAATATAATAATAATTAATAGTATTTTTTTTTCCTTCTCTTCCTGCTTAGGACTTTAATTAATTATAATATATATATATATATATATATATAGTCTAAAGTTGGAAGCTTTGTATTCTTATGTATGATGGTTGTGTTGTGTGAGTTCTCAAGGGAAGCAAAGTCCTCTCTTTCACACCTTTCAGTCTCAAAACCGTGGGAAGAAGAATCTAGGGCTTAACAGCACCACCCCGAGTTCATCAAGGTCTGTGCTTTGATGCTTTTTTCTTCTTCTTTTTCACTGGGAAATTGGTCGTTTTTTTCTGAAGGAGGATTTGCTGCAGCTTGTGAGGCACCCTCAGTTTGTTCTGATTCCAAGGTTGTTCCTTGTTGCCAAAAAACATGCCTTTTTTTTTATTCATGAGTTAAAATTTTGAGACTTTAACCTGAAATCCTGTTTGTGGCTCCTTGTCTGGTGAAAAAATGGGATTTTTTTCATCTGGGTCGTTTTATCTGCCACATAAGGCTGAATGTCTGATATGTTTGTGGATAAGTGGGGTGGTTTTTTAGTATTCTGGTGTTGCTTGGTTTGTTTCTTTTTTCTTCCCTTATTTTTATAAATTTTTTAGAGGCTAACATGGAGGAGGTAGAGCAAGCTAATAGAGTAGCTGTTGAAAGCTGCCATAGGGTTCTGAGTTTGTTGTCTCAACCAAGGGATCAGGTTCAGCATAGGAATTTAATGGTGGAAACCGGTGAAGCTGTGGTGAGGTTCAAGAAAGTTGTTTCCATGCTGCACAATGGTTTGGGTCATGCAAGATTGAGGAAACTTATAAACCGTCAAATCCCCTCTTCCCACCAAAGCATCTTCTTAGACAACCCCAATTGCAAAACCTTAACCAACAACAACAACAACCATCACTCAAAAAAAAATCAATACTTTCCCCAAACCAGCTACCCTGACAATTCAGTTCAGGAACATGGTTCAATCATTAAGAACTCACTCTCTCTTGGACAACCCTCTTTGGAATTGAGCTCCAATGGGAAAAGTCCTATTCACCTCACACAGCAGGGTTCATCAAATCATTATCACTTCCTTCAGCAGCAGCAACAGCAACAGCAAAGGTTGTTGCAGCAGCAGCAACAACAACAACAAATGAAGCATCAAGCAGAAATGATGTTTCGAAGGAACAACAGTGGCATAAACCTGAATTTTGACAGCACTAGCTGCACACCAACAATGTCATCCACTAGGTCTTTTATTTCTTCCTTGAGCATAGATGGAAGTGTGGCTAACTTGGATGGAAGTGCCTTCCATTTAATAGGAGCTCCACACTCTTCTGATCAGAATTCGCAACAGCACAAGAGAAAATGCTCCGCCAGAGGCGATGAGGGAAGCTTGAAATGTGGGAGCAGTGCTAGATGCCATTGCTCTAAGAAGAGGTAAATTTGCATTAATTTCTGTTACTTAAAAGGTTTTTATTAGTCCTTCTAATGTGTCACTAATAATTCTGTGTGTTTTCCACAGGAAACATAGAGTGAAGAGGGCAATTAAGGTGCCTGCTATCAGCAACAAACTTGCAGATATCCCTCCTGATGATTATTCGTGGAGGAAGTATGGACAGAAGCCAATCAAGGGCTCTCCTCACCCTAGGTATGTTCTAGCTCTACTTTCGTAGATTTGATTGATTCAAGGGACACCACATGATTATAATTGTGCTATATTGACTTTGTAAAGCTTCTGAACTATTTTGTTATTTCTGACTATTATGCTGTTTGGTGTGCATTTATGATTCTATCTTTCTTCTTATAGCATTGAACTTAAGTGCACATAGGGAAGATATACTAATACTAGAGCCTGTAGAGCATTTTTATTTTCGTATTCTTTAATTTCGGGCGTGTGAATATTTCACTAATATTTCGATCGGATTCCTCGGTCTGTATAAGTAATTTGTTCTTACTTGTATTCAGGTTGACGAGAACATTATAGACTTGGGATGATTGAAATTGTCCTTGAATTTTCATATGTGATGTCTGCGACTATCTTAATTCTCAACATCTTCTAGTACAAATCTTGCATCCACAGTTCTATGTAGTACCTTGATATAGATTAACTATAAAACTTTTTTCATTCATGGCTCTTCTATTCCGTGTCTTGAAAACATGTTTGAGAAGTTATTCTTGCATTTGGTAGTCTTGGCATAAACACCTTCCTATAGATAACTGTAAGGTTCATGCTCAACTATTTGCACCTTATTGTTAATCAAGTGAAAGGTCAATGTAAACCACATGTTGTGTTTGACGAAAGTGACCTTATATCCTTCTTTTTATTTTCAGGGGATATTACAAATGCAGCAGCATGAGAGGGTGTCCTGCAAGGAAGCATGTTGAGAGGTGCTTGGAAGAGCCTACCATGCTAATCGTCACCTATGAAGGTGAACATAACCACCCCAAGTTACCAACACAATCTGCAAATGCATGAAACTATGTGGAGAGCTTAACTAGATCAAGCTCATCATTCAATTCGTCAAAACCTCTATGTGATTGGCTTGAGATGCTGCTGTACATATTTTTAGTGATGCAAACAAGCAGGGATGGATAATATTGTTGGCGCAGATTTTGTCTTTTGGATAGTTTGGCTATCCAGCCGTTTTATTTAGAGGGTGAGGATGAGGATCACTGATTAAATGAACAAAGTCTGTAAAATTAGCTAGTTTCAATTCCTAAGAACTATTTAATCTTTCTTAAGCCTGTTATAAACATCTCAAAGTTTTCTAAATGAATGAAAATGCCTTTGAAAAATGGTAACATTCTTCTTAAAATTTGAGTTTAGACTTAACTCAATTTCTAATCACAAGCTCATGGGGTGAGAGTTATCCTCATATTTATATACTATTTTGGTTATATTATTAATAAATACGAGATTTTCAAAACACATTTTTCATTTTAAGGATTTGGCATCTCGAACATGAAGATTGAATGGTTGAATATTTATGGATGGTTACATAATGAGTGGCTCAATAGCAATTATTAGGATAAGGTGATAAGTGACCCTTTTGTATGTTACAACAGCCTAGGCCAATTCAAGGAAAAAACATGGTATGGCACCTGCTAGTGATAATGGATGGCAACAAAGTTTGGTAACTACCGATATTCCTTTTCATCTACTACTTCGTAGGTTGAAGCTGTTTTCGGACCATCAAGTCCCTCGATGGAACATGGATGTCGTGTAATAATTTCAAAGTTGGACTTTTTTTAACAGGGTGAAATGAATGGCACACCCTCTCCTTGATTTGCATTATCTACATGCAAAGTTTCATTCGGTTTGTTACTTCTTCCAATAGAAACTGTATCTTGGCTTGTGGAAGTTTCTCAGCAGAGCATGTGAGTTGTGAGGGGGGACCAATATGGGCATTCATGCTTGATCATTGTTTTCTTGGGTCCAATTCCAACTGTGTTATCAACGTTATTAGAGAATAAATTCTATCTTTTGCCTTCAGTGCCCATGAACCATTGGCATTTTATAATCAATTACTGCTTCCAATATTATAAAAACAAAAATTAAGGGACGGGGAAAATGTACTTCGATTATTGGCTACATTTTAGTATTAAGTGATTAAGGTCAAGTATCAAATAGTATAGTCTCTTGTAATTGATCTATAATTGGAAAAGGGGCGTTACTAAACATTCTAGACAGATATGCTAAAAACTTCAGTTATTGTGTAAAAGAATCAATCGTGATAATTGTAACAATTACAGCTTTGTGTTATTTTCAATTATTAGAATTGAAAATTCAACTTAGTAATTATGTGATCACCATTGTGTGTGAGATTTAGTTTTTGGAATTATTTTAATTTAACTAATAATATCAGATTCAAATTTGAGTACACTGTTATATTTAATATTTGGAGAGATAATTGGGATATGACTTAAATAAAATTGTCTTTAATAGAATATATTTGTGATCTGTATATTAAAAAAAAGGTTGAATTTTGTATGTAAACCTTAATTTGCTCGTATTATGAATAGAACTCTATTTTTGATTGGAAAATCAAAAGTAATTAATCAATTGCATTTTAAGTTTTTTTCTTGTAACAACAGTTAAACTAATCTTCAACTAGAACATGCGTGGTGCAAGATCTCAGCTGACCTGCTCAACTCAAGAAAAATGGAGGCCGTATAATATGGTTCAATTCTAATCTAACCTAGGATGAATGATGGTAGACTTTTTGTTTCAACAGATTGATGTTGATTTCCTCAAAGTTTCTAGTCTTTGAATTTGATAGAAATAGAACAAGTACTGTGTGTAATGTGTCAACTATCATTGGTAGTGGTAGACTAAACGAGAATACTCAATCGGTCAAATCAGGAACCACCACGCAATACTCGCATTAAGGCTTTCATTACACGATGACGCAAAGAGAAAACCAATGGGTATAATTTCTTGCCAATTTTGCTTTCTTGTTATTTCAGTGCACAGAAAGACATTTTTAGTTTTTTAACCCTCAGTTCTCCAAAATATCTTAAATATTTTTTTTTTGTACATGAAATATAAATGGTTTGGCTTCAAAAAAATTATTTCTATTTTAAAACTTTGTGTAGAAATATTGAAAACAAAAAGTAATAAGAAAAAAAAAATCATTATTTCCTATATAATTTTTTCTCTCAAATCAATCAGGCGTTTCCGTTTCAGTGAATTGGGTTGGGTCCATTGGGCTGAAGCTTGAGTCTTCTGTCTTATATTCACATCAAGTCCTTCTATCCATTGCCCATTAAAGTTTGTTCACAAGCCTTGAGCGAACATTAGTCCATGATTACTTGAATATTATTATTATTTATTATTATCTTAAAAATCAAGTCCTTATATATCTATGAGAAAATAGGTCATATTAATAATATAAATTATATTTAGAGGAATGTTAGCAACATTCTCTCTCTGACACTTTTTTTTTTTCAGACTCTTTCTATAATTGGTTAGAATTTATTGGAAATCACTATTTTTGGAAGGATTTGCTTATCATTTAATGATTATCTCCTAATTTATATTAAATGAGAATCAAAACTTACCAAAATTGATGATTTTCAATAAATTTTAATCAATCATATAAAGAGTCTTAGAGGGAGAGTGTCACAAAGAGTGCAACTAGCATTTGTCTTATTTTTATATTGTTATTCGATCATAAACTATCAAGTGTTTTTAATTGATTGACAATGTAAAAAAAATTCACGGACAAATGATACATAATCATTAAAAGCATAATTAACCATAATAATGACACATAAAAGTAGTGATTGAAACAAATAATGTAGAACTTTATTTTATTTTATTTTTTTACTATTTTGTCAAAATCAAACAAACAATTGCAAGCATAAATGTGACCTTGGAAACTTTTTAAAGTATGGTGTTTCTATACTTACTCAAAACATGACTTCTGATGCTAAAAGTGACTTGGATTTTTTCCTGATAATTAGAATAATTGATATATTTATTAAGAATGTTTTTAATGGGTTCTTGAGTTCAAGAAACTTTAACCATCAAACCTACCACTATTCTTACTAAAGAGTTTTTCATGTTGGAGGTTGGGTTATAGGGGAAGAACTCTCAAGAACTCATTTTTAAAAAAAAATATTTTTTTCTGTGCAAGTAATATCCAAGAATCCAAATTAAGTTCTACCACTAGAGCAAAAAATAGTAAAGGTTGTTGCATCTTATGTGGCATCATGAGACTCACAAAAAATTATCTAAGAACACAAAATGAATTTCTCCACTAAAAATGCTCCAATCATTCTTCCTAAATCATTAAATCTATAAGTACATTATACATAAATTTTATTTTGGAGTTTAGTCATTTTTTTATTTTTAACCCACCGCAAATCAATCCAGGTCAAATTAATCATTTCTTTAAATTGAACCAACTAGGGCTAAAATAGTTTTGGATCTGAATTTTATTGATGGCAGTTGCTATATGCATTCTCCATAATTGCTAAGTGCACTCCCATTTTCATATTTTTTTCTCTCTAATATTCCCTTTTCTGGCAAAAGTGGCAAATGAATTAGTGTTTGGAAATTGGTTTTGTGCACTCCCCAAAATCAAAAAGTCAACAATGTTGTCATCATCGTTCCACCTGTCATGCTACTCATTTTGTGCTTTGTCACCAACTACGTGCAACATATGCTCGTATGTCACATTCAACTTTGTCTACATCCTCCACCTTGAGTTTTAGTTGTGGTCGCTGCGAGGGATGATTTTCACGATGCAAGTGATAAATATAGTAAAAAATGCAATGAAGAAAATAATGTTGATCTTGCAACTCACAATGATGCACCCTAAATCCACGTACTTCTTCTTTTTTTATTCGTCGGATCCGAATAGCCAACTCTGTTAAGTCTCGTCCAAGGGACATGGCAACGTAGCCTTGTCCAGTTGTTACATGTTTTGGCTTTGCTCCTTCTCCATCATGTTGTTATCCAATAGATCATTTCTACTATACATACTCATTTTCTCTTAAACAATAATGCCACAAACACCACACCACACCACACTTTCTTTCAATAATAGAGTTTTTGCTAATTATTAGTAGGAGTGCATTGTGTTGGTGTCTTGTTGTTTCTTTCATTTCATATAATTTTTTATTATAATTTTATAGCTTTTTAGCAAGATGGTTTAGGGATGGCAAAACGGGCCTAACTCGCCAGGCCAGCCCGTTTAGCCCGCAAAAAAATACGGGTTGGGTTGACAATATTAGTCCACTGATAAAAAACGGGATGGACCAACCCAGCCTGTAAAATTGCGGGCCAAATACAGGCCGTTGCGGGCCAGCCCATCGGGCCAATATTATTTAAAATATTAAATATTAAAATTAAATAGATATATTTAACATATTTTGAAATATGTATATTCTTTTAATTTATGTTCTTTTGCACTCTCAGCGTATTCTAATTAACTTCTAAGTTTTAATATCAAAATATTTATGATAATGATACTTTCAAATAGTCTTTCATTGCTAGCATATTACACTTCGAATAGTTTACATCCATAAATTCCATTTGCAAGTGGTGTAATTTTGTGAATTATCACATGACATCATTTATTTAGCATTATTTTAAATTGTTTAATTTTATTTAACTTTCTGTTTTGTTTTAATTATCACATTTGTATTTTTTTTATTTTTTTTTTGTATTTTTAAATTAACTTTTTTATTTATTTTTTATTTTTTAGGCGAGCTGGCTCGAATTAAAGCGGGGCGGGCTAGCTTATAAGCCAAGTGTAATTTTTAAGACTGTTGTAGGAAAGCTTCTTAGGTCTCTGATAGGGTTTTATTTCACATTAGATTCAACTTATAAGCCAAGTGTAACTTAAGCATGATGTATTAATTGAACTGTCGTCTAGGTCGTCTCCCAAAGGAATAAATGAGGAATTTCATGCAATTGTTTAACTAAAAACTTGGTTTTTGTATTTTTGTTTTGTAATTGTCATGAAATAAATAACATTAAATAAATTACAATAAAAATTAAATGACAATAAAATAATTAAGTAAAGATAAAAATACTAGACTTGGATGGTGACTTGATCTTGATGAAGTCTAGGTTTGAACTTGGAATTCACTCCACTGTAACTTCACAATTCTCTACTCATCTCTCTTGTTCATCCCCAATTCACTAATGTATTCTACCCAAGCTCCCGCATGGCTGCAGATTCTAAACTACTTGCTCAATACCCAATCCCTTGGACATACCAATACAAGTAATCAACATTAATGGTCGAGAATTAGTGAGACTTAACCAAGATTATTCTATTCCTAGAGACAATCCCAATTAAATACTTGATTCATGTTCGGTTTCAACAAGGCTCGCCAAAGCGCAAGCCAATTTCTGAATTCATCAATAAGATGACCAATCAAGGAAACAAATAAAGAACTCAGGATGAAGTATTAAATTGATAGAATTAAAGCGAAACAAGGTCCATCCTTTCCTCTCCTAGGTGGAAGGAATTGCACTCACAAAAATAATATAATGAAACCTAGAGTGTCTAATGGAATAATGGAGGCGTCTTATAGGTGGAAGTCTAAAATATAATTCTAAGAACTGCTCGAGACTTCTGCACCATTACAAAAATGTCTAAGTTCTTATTTATAGAATTGTAGTTAGGTTTAATTAACGAGATAATCACAAGAAATTACAAGCAAATAATATCTCTAATTAATTCAAGTAATTATCTTCTTCTTCAGCTAATTTGTCCTTGAAAAATATCTCGCTCTTGATTTTCTTAACTTCTATCTTCAATTTTCGCAATTTCTTCTTCTAGAACTTTTTTCTAATTTTGGGCCTCTTGAGCTTTGGCACTTAAGCGAGATATTTTTGCTAAAAAACTTGAATTAATTAAAAATAACTAAAACATAAAATTCTACCTAAGACAAAGTAAAAACCAAATTTAAAGCTAATTTGATTCAAAATAAGGCCTAAAGTTAACTAAATTGTCAAATAAACGTCAAAAAATACATATGAATATTCGGTAAATTTGACATTTATCAGTCTCCCACCATGAGAAACAAATTTCAACCTTCAAATGTTTTAGTTTTTAAATTCAATGGGTGAGATTTTTTCTAGTTTTCTTTTCTTTTTTATTTCATACTTTCCCAAGTTACCCCTTCTCTTTGTAAAGATAAAAAAGTTATCCTTCTATACGCAAACTCCCAACGCCAACCTTACCTCCTTCACCATTTCACATGACAATCTCTCATTTTATGAAGCACCATTGAACTATTTCATAGAGGAACACATTGTGGTTAACTTGTTGGATAAGCGAGTTTTAAGATATTGAAGAATAAGCCAAAGAGATAGCATGCAAAGTCGGACATGATTCAAATTATTGATATGCTTCACCTTATAATCATTTTTCTGCAGTATTTTCTTTAGGGGACGACTCAACTATAGACATGCATTATTGTATTGTATGAAGGTTTTTGGATGATTACAAATCACTATCTTTAGGTTTAAAGATAGAGACCTTTCTTTTTAGCTAGTGTAAAAGAGATTGTTGAGTCATAAGACAAACTAGATCCCTAAGTTGTTTTGAATTGATACAAAATACTGAATTAAAAAGTTTGCATTTGAAATGTCAACAGACAAAGTGCATTGAATTTGTGTTTGATGTATCATACGATAGCAGACAGGCATTAAAATTTATAGCATTTAAGACCAAGTTAATGCATGTGATCCTCTATGCAGTGAATGCCTAAACATTCTTTATAAGATATGTTAAAGGGGAAAAAGAGAGAGAAAATCAAAGAACAAAGCCAAATTTGTTTACAAAATGACAAGTGTACCATTCATGTAGTATCTACCGAGTAAATCATGATCATATCCACGAGGACTTGCGCAATATCAAGCAAAATTGTGCAAAATACACTAACTAAGGAAATTTAATAAATGGATATTCAAGGATCATTTGATTCAAGTGAAATAAAGATTAACAAGTAAAATTTAATAAAACTTTTTTTGGGATTTTCCACAAACACATAGTAGGAAAAAACAAAGTTAACAAAATAATGGAAAACATTGGGATTTGACTTCACCAAACCATCCTCTCATGTGTCAATAATTCTAATTAAGCAAGTTATAGCATCAAAATTACCATCAACCCGCGATTTCACTCTAACTTTAATTCCTTAGAAAGAAAGAGTCTAAGTTTTTTTTGACTAAACTATCAATCCCTTAAGTAACTTAACTAGGTAAATTGCCTTAAGCCAATAGATCTTTAGATGGCTAAAATCCCTTACTCTATCCCTAAAATGTAAGGTATATTAGTTGTGTTTTTTAGATCAATGCATAAACATCATTTCCTAATAACATTCACACCAAATCAACAATCAAAGGGAGGTCAATCCAATGAAAGCATTAAGAACAAAAAAACACAATAATATTAAACTATGAACTTGAATGGACAACTTAAAGCATTATAAGAGAGTTGGCTAGTTACATCAAACCCCAACAAAGGGAAATTTAGCTACTCATAGAAAGAAAAAGAAATGAATGAGATAAAAAAAATGAAAAAACCAAATGAAGAACCCATTGAGAAAAGCTTTAAGAGCAAGCACACCTTCCCAAGATGATGTTTTTGACGTTATCCGAAAAAGTTCAGTTGAAACCTCTAATCATTGCCTTTTTAAATTACCACATGGCAAACTAGGTCTTAAGCCTCATTTTTCCATGCTTAAGCACCACTTTATCTGATGAAGATTTGGGACAAAAGTCATGCTTAAGCCCCACAAAAGATATGCTTAAGCCTCAAAATGATGTGCTAAAAACATAATGTTGATTCTTCAAGATTTCCTTGCTTTGGTTCCACTATCAACTACCACTTTAATCCTCTTTCTTCTAGATCAAATTAAATGAAAATTCATGCAATTAACCATTTAAGAGCCACTCTATTCTATTCACAAATTAATTATTAAAAATGGAAAACAAAGCTTACAAGTGTTGGATTATTGATATAATTTCCTTAAAATATAATGATTCAGTTTAAGTCCTCAAGGCAATTATCACTATTCTACATCAAAAGGTGCGTACAGACAAAGATAATGTAAGTTGCAAATAAAAAATATATATTTAATCTTTAATGCCAAATTTGGAGTACTACTCAAAGGAAGAGAAGCAAAGTCCTCTAATAGTCTAAAGTGACTTATCGATGACAACCATTGAATGTTGCATTAAATGCTCCAATGAATACTCTAACAGGCACAGAAAGAAGACTATTTAGAAACAACAATTACTTGATGAACAACTGTATAAATACTAAGAGTTTTGAATTGCTCAAGTTACCAACTCTGAACAAGACCATCCCTTTAGCTTTCAAACTCTCTACAACTTTTTCCAGGTTGTAAAAAGCTTTCAAATTACCTTGAATATCTTAAGAGAAAAAGATAGTGAGTTAAACTTTTATGTCCATCTATAAGACAATAAACTTAGTCTATGTGCATCTTAAACCTCAAACAAATCTGTTAATTTGTGTAGAGTCAATAGTGGCTTGGTATGAAACAATACTTGAGTTTGTAGTTTAGAGAAGCTAGTGTAAACATTACTCGAGAAAAGCCAAAAGTGCTCAAGTGTAAATAATACTTATATTTTTTTGAAAGAAAGTGAAAACTTGACGGGTTGCCAAGAAATAAACGTAGTCTTAGTGGTAGAAACAAACTAGTATAAACTCTTGTGTTTATGCTTTCTTTTCTTCACATGTTCATTTGACCTTGGGTTGTGATTTCTTCTTGTGAAAAATGTGTTTTAATATTTGCCGTCAAATCTTTCGTCCAATATCTTTCATTGAAACTTTCTTTTGGAAATCATCAGACGTAATAATGTTCTTGTGAAAAAGTTTGTGAAATTTTTTTAAATCCTAATTCAATCATTTTTCTTGTGATTTTTTCCTTTACAGAGATCACCAATGTTGTTGTCTGGATTTGTGTATTGGAATTTCCACTTGAGCTTTATAATAATTGTTTCCTTTGGTGTGTTGGGATAAAGTTAGGTATTATGCTAAAAATTGACAAATTGACTTCAGTTCACTAATGTGGAAAATCTGCTAGAATATGTTCAAAGGTTAATCTAAAGAGAAGACTTGTTTCTCATATCATGGTGTGCAAAATGAAACTCGATTTAGGATATGCACGTATATGCGTAGTGTGCTTTAGATGTGGTTTCATGGCCATAAAAGGAAAATTTCATGGAATTTGGGCTAAACATGTATGATTAACCTTTGGTAAGGGAAGAAAAGTAAACCTTTATGGAGGATGAGGTTTATGGCGCAAAGGGCTGATGTGGCATCACAACTAATGGAACATTTGAAGATTAGGGAAATAAAGAGAACCATTTCATTAGTAATGAGGAAAATGAGTCCAAATTTGGAGCATAGATGTTCGTCAGATGATTATTTCACAATAAAATTTTCCAAATATTTGGGAAAATTGCCTTTATGGCTAATGACAAATTTCAAAGAATTGGAAGGGAGTAATGTTAAGTTCAAAATTTGAACTATAGTTTAACTAAAAGTGACTATTGTGGCCAAGTCCGCCCTTGTGGGTTGTCTGGAGGGACGACTGCATCAGACCTAAGAATAAAGGGGTCCAAAAAAATTTAATGTAAGAAGAAAAAAAGTTTTAAATTGTTTGGGAAATCATGTCTATTTTTTTAATGGGATATTTGTTTAGATTTTAGGTTTACATATAATTTTGGCCTACCTATTTTACTTGATATATAATTTTGGTCTTTTCATTTTAAAATAAAGACATTTTGTTTTCCTATTTTAGGCCTATGTTTTGTTTCTTTATTTTGGTCCAATTCAATCCTAGACATAACATATTAATTTAAGCTACCATAAAGAAATGATTTAATTAATTAAAATGTCATAAATAAAATAAATATATATAGGCAAAATTGAGGATATGACCAAAATTACAAATTTTCTAAAATAGGGGGACCAAATATCTCTATTTCAAAATAAGGGGACCAAAATTATAGATTTGGTAAAATATGAGGACCAAATTATATTTAAGTCAAGATTTTATAATTGGCTTAAATATGTTTTTTATCCTTCAAATTTGGTTAATTGTTGCATTTTGTCTATATATATATATATATATATATATATATATATATATATATATATATAACAATAGGAGGGTCTAAAAAATATTTTTTAAAATTAAGAGACTATAAAAATAAATTGAAATCTAGGGAACAAAAAACAATAGTAGACTACATTTAAGGGACTAAAAACATTTTTAAACTTAAAAATACTTGTTTATAAATGGTCCTTGTATATTTTTTCGCCCTAGATCCTCAAAATGTAAGGATCAACTTTGATTGTGGCACATAATGTGGGGTCTAGTAATTTTAGTCCCCAACTTTTAAAAAATCCACAATTTTAGCCAAGTATTCAATTTTGCATATATTTGGTTTTTAAATTAATTAAATTACTTTTAAATTGTTAAATCTTAATTTTCACCTCATTACAATACTTAGACATCATTAGTCAACCGTTAAGTTAAATAGTCAATGTATCCTAAATTGAGAAATTTCTAAAATTTGATGACTAAAATCGTGAAAAAAAATATTTACTATCTTTTTAATCCCTAAACTTTTTAAGATTTATGTTTTTAGCTCTATAATTTTTTCTTACTAGTCAGTGTTTTTAGCATATTTGTGATGGATAGACTGATACGTGTTCCCATCTTGAAAAAGAATGATTAATGTCTAAAGGCCATTAGAACAGGTGCACATCACTGAAATAAGAACACCCATCTTCCTTTTTCTACTTCTACTTCAATCATGACTACAATCGAGTTCTGAATGGGGGCCCATGGAGTTTTGACAAACTCATCCTTATACTAGGTGTTATAAAGGAAAGAGAAGATCTCACAATGATTCGTCTCTTTATGATCCCTTATGGGGTTTAGGTGCACAATGTCCCTATAGGGTTCATGTCTAAGATCATTGGCCAGAATCTTGGTAACTTCATATAGACTTTCTGGAATGCTATGAGAAGAACAAAATTAATTATCTACTCCATTTATGCGCATTTTAATTCTTATGGATGTGCCTAAACCTTGGAAGAGAGTTAAGAAAATCAAAAGACCTGGAGGAGATGTGAAGGAAGTCTCGTTCAAGTATGAGCGCCTTGGCTCTTACTATTTTTTGTGTGGATTACTTGGCCACACGAATGAATTCTACGGAAAAATTCTCTCACTACCCAAGGATGATGGCTATCGGGGTTGGGGACCAGAGCTGAGAGCTGATCCTTGCCTTTTAGGTAGCTCCAACGGCTCCAAGTTGCTTTGTGACTACGGATAGGCAAGCTAGTGGAAACCCTCGACATGCACCGGAGGCATTAATGAGGACATTAATTACAAACATTCTAATGTAATTAATGTCAATGATGAAGGGATTTCACAACAATAACAATTTATGGTTAACATTTTCTGTAATTCAAGGATAAGCGTTCCAAAATTCATGCCCCAATCTTCATCACATTCTGAGCTATTAATGGATGCAATGAATGTTCAAATAAAGTTGATTATGACCTTATTATTGGAGAGAAGAAAAGGTAGTTAGACAATTCAAACTCTAATGAAGCAGCTAATGATGACCACAACAACAATATATCCCCACATGTGACCCTCACATTGAACCACTCTCAAAACCCTAGGTTAGTTGCACCTAGCCTAAACCATATCACCCCAACTCATACCACACTTAATCCAACCCAAAAACTCACCCCCCATCCAACCTTGTCAACTAGAATCGCAACTACACAAACCCAAACCTTAACCACTTCACTCAAACAACAACCATTGCCTTCTCCACTCCAAACACAAGCTTTCCTTATCAAACCCTAGACCATCATACTCTTTTTTTTAATGGTGAGCCCTAACGACTAGGGCTGCCAGGGGTTATGAGTTTTCTTAGCTAGAATTATCGGGGTTTGGGCAACCCGCAAGCAACTTTAACCCTTTGTTACCTTCTTCAAACATACCATGTCAAAGTTCTTTTTCTTTTTGAATCCCTCACCCATTCTTCTCGTGTTGAATACATTTGTGGCCTACTTAATTTCGATTCTTACTGTGAAATGGACTATAATGGTAGAAGCTAGGGTCTAATCCTGTTTTGGAAAAAGCCATTTGACTGCACCCTCCTTAACTCTTTTTCAAATTTCATCACCGTCGCTGTCCACAAAGTCGGCTGCCAATATTGAAGAATAACTGGATTCTATGGATTCCTAGAAACAAAAAACAAAAAAAAAAACATTCATGGAATTTACATTATTCCCTCTCAAGTGACACCTTTCTTCCTTGTTTTATTTTTTGTGACTTCAACGACCTCCTATTAAATGATGAAAAAACGGGCTTGATAGAGCATCCATTATGGCTCATTTGCAGATTCAAAGAAGCATTTAGTTATAATAACCTACATGACCTTCCTATGAAGGGTTACCAATACACATGGGCAAAGCGAAGAGGAAAACATGATAATGTTGAAGAGAGGCTCGACAGAGTATTTTCTACTTTTGATTGGTTGAATATTTTCCAAAATTTAAACTCTCCAATGGTGTGGCTGCCAGGTCCAACCGTTCTCCCATATTGCTTCAATTGAATGCTTCTAAAAAGATCTTCTTTTGCAAAAAAATCAGGTTTAAGAATTCCTGGCTGCTTGAACTTGAATTAAATGATGTTGCTCACCATGGTTGGACCAAAGTTGTAACTAGACATCACAGTAAAAATCAATAGTTATTCCACAGATATGAACACGTTGGGACATAGACTAAGGAGGAAGTATAGTAATCAAATCCAATCCTGCAGACAAGAACTTGAATCCATTTGTCAATCTAACAATTTGAACATCTCCTCCAACTATGCTGAAGTGAAGGAAAAACTCAATCTATTGATCGCGTAGGAAGAATATTACTAGATACAAAGGGCTAAGATTTTATTAATAGAAGATGGCATCGTTAACTCTAAATTCTTCCACTCCTATTCTAATGCCAAGAAAGCCTCCAATATGATCCACTCCCTAAAACGTGATGATGGTGATATTGATTTCAATAAAAAGATAAAGTTGATGTTGCTACCTCTTATTTCAATACCTTATTTCAAGTTGAGAACAATTGTACTTCTTATCTTCCAGTCATTAAAAAATATACCTCATTGTGTTTCTCCTTATGACAATGCCTCTCTATTGGCCTATTTTACTCAGGAAGAATTTAGAATTTCACTTTTCAATATGAACTCTGATAAGTCCCCTAGCTCTGATGGTTTGGATCCAACTTTTTACAAAAGAAAATTGGTACCTATGTGGATCTGAGGTCTACCATTATGATATTACTTGGCTTGAAACTGGCTCCTTCCCCACTAAGGTAAATGTAACAACCATAGTTCTCATCCTCAAAATCAGTAACCTTACCTGCATGAAAGACTTCCATCCAATTTCCCTTTGCAATGTCCTCTACAAAATCATCTCAAAAGTCCTTGCGAACTAACTTAAACCAATTCTTCCCCACTGCATCTCCCTTGAACAATCAACTTTTGTTGAGGATCGCTCAATCCTTAACAATGTTATACTAGCCTTTGAAATTATCCATCATATGAGATGCAAGAAAAAGGAAAACAGGGGGAAGTCACCTTAAAAATTGACATTAGCAAAACTTTTGACAGAGTGGACTGACAATATCTTTTGTCTGTTATGGAGAAAATGGGATTTCATGAAAAATAGATTGGATGGATGAAACTTTGACTTCAAATTGTTCACTACTCTATTATGGTCAATGGTGAGAATGTGGGAAATATTTCTCCAGGGAGAGGACTCAAATAGGGTGACCCACTATTGCCCTACTTTTTCATTCTTTGCAAACAAGGGCTTTCTGCCCTTCTTAAAAAGTATGAGTTGAGAGGAAACATCCATGGAGTGAAAGTGTGTAGAGGTGCCCTGACCCTCACACACCTTTTATTTGTTGACATTGTTTCTTATTTTGCAAGGCAAATGAGGAAGAAACAAATCTCCTTAAACAAATTCTTGACAAGTATGGGACAACATTTGAACAATTAATAAATTTCCAAAAATCATAAATACTTTTAAGCTCCAACACTTTAGCACAACATGGAGTGACAACAACCATTGGAATAGGAAAATATCTGTGCCTGCCACCCATCATAGGGAGAAGGAAAAAAGCTATTTTTAGGTTCCTCAGGGACAGACTGTGGAATCACATCCACCATTGGTTAACAAAGTTAATCTCCAAAGAAGATAAGCAAATTCTGTTAAAATTAGTAGCACAGTCTATGCCAACATATTGCACGAGTATTTTTCTTCTTCCTTATACACTTCAAGAGGGACTTGTGAAAATGATGAACTTTTTCTGGTGTGAAAACAACATCAACCAGAACATCATCTTTGAAAGCATATGCAAGATGGTTATGGACAACATCACAAGCGCAACAATTGTAATATTTGATTTTCATGTTTCAATGTCTAAGTGTATAAAGTTGCTTTTAAAATTTTCAAACTCTAGGGTGAGTTTTGTGAGGAGACAAGCAAACAATGTTGCCCACACTTTAGCTAAGGCATCAATGTTTAAGGCTTGGAACCAATCCTTTGATTATACCCATTTGTATTCAATATTTGATTATTAATGAAAAGTCTTAACTATGGCTTTCCTAAAACAAGTCCTACATTTTATTACATAAGTTCACCTTACCCTAGATAGTCTGATCTATTTGTCACATTTATATTTATTAATGATAATCACATGAAAATAATCAAAGAACAATTAAATTGAAAAAAAAACATTTAAATAAAATGATATGATGTGTATGAAGATGAAGAGTTAAATTTTGAGTTACCAATGGAGATGTGTACATAAAATGATTGATAGTCATTGTATGAGGAAATATCGTGCATGGTTCTAACAAATTGTAAATAAATATATGCATTTTTTTAAAAAAGAAATTAACTTTGGATTTTCAAATGTTTGACTTTTGAAGTAGATGCTTTTTAACAATTGAAAGTACATATGTCTAATTCTAGTTTTTTTTAATTAAAACATATTTAAGCACACTATTGTTTGAAATAGTGTTTTTTGTTGATTTCTTTTAGAAAAATGACACAAAACACAAAATTTATAAAAATTGTGTAAAATATTTTTTTTTTGGATCAACATGTCTATTTTATATTGATTTTTGTTGTGGAACTATTTTGAGGGCAAGAGTTATGTCTTATAGGTGCAATAGGTTGAGATTGACCCAAAAAAGATATTTAAATGCACTAAGTCAAGACTTGAAACTTTTGTGACAATTAATTAAAACTTATGTATTTTTGCCAAAATACTGTGAGATTGTCAAGTAAATATCAAATAATGAAATTATTGTATTTTATATAGTAACAATACATACATCATCCAATCATCTAAGAATATTGAGTAGAAGTTGCATTTTTATTTCATAGAATACATGTGTAAATAATAATGTGATACTTAGTTTTCAATGATATTTGTTATTAGAATTGTTTAAGCCTTAAACGGCTCACATACAATTGATTGGAGTTTAAATTAAGGATAAATATGATGAATAATTCATATTAATAGTCTTTATATTTTGTCAATTGAAGTAATCTTAAATCCCATGAAAGATGTTTGAGTTGCTTTAGTAGCATAAGTTAACACCATAACATATTTTCAAAAAAAATGGAAGTTGAATAATAATACAACCAGTAGTAGTGTTATAGAAGACCCAAATCTTATATTTCAAATGGAGATAGTCATATAGAATCATGTTGGATGACAACACAATAGAAAATATACATGATAAATATGCATATTGGGAGCAAACTCTTGAGAGTACTAATATGCATATGGTTGTATAGTGAACTTGTTTAGACTAATATTGTATATATAGTATATGGTGTTTATTTTTTGTATAAGATAGGATAACATGTACTTCTATCATGAAAAACATTTATAAATAACAATAACTAAATATAAAAGAAATTTCAAACAGTTCATGTCACCAATTCATAGGTGGATCAAGTTGCCAACCTTCACATCAAGTGTAATACAAACTTAATTGAACATACCGATGCCTATCCTATGTAGATCCAACAATCTAGCACCGTATATGCAACATATTTGTAAAATTGTATAATTCAAGTATGAATTGAATCAAAAAAGTGGAATGGTGTTGGGCAACAAAGTAGCTTTGTATCCAATCTGCATATTCTTGCACAATAAATCATTTACTTGCCTTTTAAAGCACTAATACCAAGAAATCATTTTTTTTTTGTGACAACGAAAATTTTGGATTGGGATTACCCTATCATTAAACACCATTTCATTGTTGAAATATTGAATTTGAACAAATGAATGCAATTCAGCATAATATATGAGAAACAACAATGTTCTAAACATAATAGGTTGTTGCCACACATGTTCTTTGGTTAGACTTTGTTCAACTTCAACGACTTTGTAAGCAATCATTCCATACCCAAATCTAATCCGATTTGGATGATTCTTGATGCAATGGAAACCTCTGTTAACCTATTTTCACGAGTGGTGAATTGATCACACCCCCAGCCAAAGTATTCCCCTGAATTAGATAAAAACCTTGATAACATCACAAGAAACCCTCCTCATGACCATTGCGCCTTCAAAACCAAATTCCTCCCAAACCACTGATCCATTAGCACGCTGCACCCCTCATCAGAAACCTCAAATAATAATCTACAAGTCTCAAAAAACCCCTTTCAAATTCATCAACCAGAGCCCGAGTAATTGGCAAATAAGTCGAGCTTAGAAACACACACCAGAAGCAAGTCATAGCTCCCCAAAACATTCCAACCAGCCTCCCCCTTGGAACAACCGTTGATAAAAGCCACATCCAATGGCTCACATTCAAACTAAAACAAGGCTTCAATCCGTGTGAGGGTCCCGTGGACCAATCAGAAATAAGTATTTGGATATAGTCCTTCACACACTTGACTATTTAAACCGTCAAAATTCGTTCATCTTCTCTCACAACAAAATTTGCCAATTGCCATTTCAATCCTCAGTTTCTTTCCTCAACGTTTCCATCATACACAGATCCCAATCCTCTCTCAAACCCTAATTTCCCCTCATTTCCATGGCCACAGAAGAGCCCACTGTCGCGGTGGAACCCGCTCCCGAACCTGCCTCTGCCGAGCCTCCCCCGGAGGAGAAGGAGGAGGAGACCAAACCTGAAGCCAAGGCTAAGAAAACCAAGGAGCCCAAACCTAAAAAGGTTTCCAGACCTCGCAACCCTCCCACTCATCCTTCCTACGAAGAGGTTCGATCCGAAATCATAATTCTAATTCAAGTTCTAATTCTAATTCTCTTACAACTTTTGTGATCTAAATTTGGATCCAATTATTTTGATTTTTTTTTTTTTTCAGATGGTTAAAGATGCAATTACCTCGCTGAAGGAGAAAACCGGTTCGAGCCAATACGCGATTGCGAAGTTCATTGAGGAGAAGCACAAGCAGCTTCCACCGAACTTCAAGAAGCTTCTTCTATACCATTTGAAGAAGCTCGTCGCCGCCGGAAAACTTGTCAAAGTCAAAGGCTCGTTCAAGCTCCCACCTACCAGACCTTCTACTGCATCTTCTTCTTCTTCTTCTTCTTCTTCGCTGGCAAAGAAGAAGAAGCCCACAGCTGCCAAGCCCAAGCCCAAACCTAAGCCCAAGCCGGCTGCTAAAGCCAAGGATACTAAGGCAACTAAATCGAAGGCACCAGCTAAGCCCAAGCCAGCTGCTAAGCCTAAAGCCAAAGCTCCAGCCAAGACCAAGCCCGCTGCAAAACCAAAGGCTGCTGCTGCTGCTAAGCCCAAGCCTGCTGCCGCCAAGCCCAAAACCGCTAAACCAGCTGCCAAGCCCAAGCCTGCTGCTAAAACAAAGGCTGTTTCTGCCAAGCCCGCGGCAAAGCCCAAAGCCAAGCCCGTCAAGGCTTCAAGGACGTCGACGAGGACTTCACCAGGGAAGAAAGCAGCTCCTGCTGCTAAGCCGGCGGCGAAGAAAGTTGCGGTGACAGCGAAGAAAACGCCAGTGAAGAGTGTGAAACCGAAGAGTGTAAAGTCTCCGGCGAAAAAGGCTACGGCCAAGAGAGGGGGTAGGAAGTGAGAAAGAGTGGTTGGTGGGGTAGGGTTGTTTTGGGGTTGTGTTGTGAAGTTCTTTGTCCTCCTTGGTGTGTAGTTGGGGGTTACAGATGATGTTCCTATAACAGATGAAATCTGATTTTATGAAACCTTTGTTGTTTCCCTTTTTAGTTTGATTTTTTTTTTGTTCGACCTAGGAAGTAGATAAAAAAAGCTTCTAGCTCTGCTTTTCAGCTAAATGAGTTAATCATAAAATGTATCTTAGAGTATGACGTTTCTCTGCGTTATAGTACCTTTGATGGATCAATGTAGTATAAGCACCTTTTTCACATGAATGGATTTGTAGTATATGCTTTCTGTGTATGTAAATTTTTCCTTTAAGATGCTGTTGATATCTCTGATACTAGTTGATATGCCTGCTTGTGCATGATTGACCTTCCTGTATGAATTGATTAGCAATTGATTGTTTGCATCTCAACTTCTTTAGTTGGTTGCTTTATTACTACAATTTCTATAAATTTCAATGCATCCTGGATGCTTGAATGAGTGACAATGTTATGGGTTGTGTTTAGCTGTTGTTTGTTTTAATGGTATAATGGAGTTATTATGTTCTTTAAAATAGTGTTTGTGTATATGATTGTAGCTTATTCAGTTTAATAACCAGAATGAAGATGGTTTTTGGAATTCGATTTATCTGAAGACGTGTGGTAATAAAGGAATTGGTTGAGTGATTTTCATGTTGATGTGGTGACCACCTAGTGGAATGACATAAGTAGTAAGGAAATAATTTAAAGATGGTTTACAGCAAAATTCTTATCCTATTGCTTTGGCATGATTGTTTAGACTTGGGTGTGGAAAGTTATAGAAAGTTTGTGTTCAGATTGTCTTTTTTGCAATGAGGAAGAGCAAAATTAGTATCAAGCATACAAAGATGAAATTGAAAGGAATGCGCAAATGGTTGATGTTTCTATTTCTATTTGGGGTCATGCTGTGCAATTTTAGCAGGTCATTCACTTTTTTTTCTGTATTTTAGTATATAGCAGATATGCTTGAAGAGTTTTGTCACAATGGGAGGTGATGAAATGTCTACGAACTGATGGTTTTAAACTTTCATCAAAGTTGACAACTATTATGACTTGGAGGTTTGTTCAAATTTTGTTGAAGACAGGAATAACAATGGAATTATCTTTAGGGGATTACTCATGATTTCTTCAGGTCATTTGCTTGTGTTTCTGATGGATGGGATTTCTTTAGAAACAGTAAATGAAAATCATAATTTGATGATTATTCTCTTAATCAGACCTTCTCTCTTTATGCTTTTTACCTTACTCCTAGCTATTGCATATCACTTGTAGAATTAATCCCTTTTCACAATGTCTACTTGGTTTTGGACTACATCTGGATTGTTGTGTTACTACATTTTGATGGTAAGGAAAGACTGCATTAAATCAATATTTGTTATGCCTTAAAGTGATGTAGTTAGGAGTTAGTCATCAATTTATGTAGGTTTGATGTTTTCTGGTATTTAAAAGTTTTGGGGAAAACAGGATTGTGAGGATTTGTGGTTGTGTGGGTGTTAGTGTCAATGGAATGCATTTGCATTTCCATTAAGAGGAAGATTCTGGTGAAGGAATCAATTTGATCGTAATTGTCTAAATGACTTTTATTCTTGATATATAGTTATATAAGACTATGAATTGAGGACATGCCCTATCGTGTAGATTTTGTGGTGGTTTACTAAATATTTTGCACTGTTTTTGTTGGCGTGTTTGCTGATTTCTGCTTTGCTTCATCTTGCAGCAGCATGAATCCCTGAATGAGCTTCCTTTATTAACCAAAGAACATTCCAGCTTGAAGCAATTCATGTCTCCATCCCTATCTCGCAACAACCTTCCAGCAAGAGGCTTCATCTCCATCGGTGCTCCCTGCTCTTCAATTGTTGTGTAAGTTTACTATTGTTTCACTCCATAAAGCTTCACATTTTTTTTTCATACTTAATTTTTTTTTGATAAGTGAAGTTATTGTTTCAAATCTGGTGAAGCTTTTTTGTGATCCCATATTTGATTATGTGTTTGGTATCACTGAATTGTTTTATAACTGGAATCCGTATGTGTTTTAATTTTTGTTTTAATCTACATGCTACTTCTTAGTTAATTGTGAACCACATCAGAAACTAATTAGGCTTGATAAACTTCATTTATTAATTGCCGAGCAATGATATGATATATCTAGTACCGAAATTCCAACTAGTCATTGTGATATTATTCCCCAAATCCCAAGGCCAAAGTGAATCAGTTTACAACTCAAAAAGTTTGAAATGTAGCAATTATGCATCTATATTTGTCTTGTCGGCCTCATTATATGAGCAAGCAATGTCCTGGTGGTTGTCTCATTAATACATGAACAAAATGTTATGTATAGTTGTTAGGGAGTGCATATTATTTCCATTTGTAGTGTGTCAGTATATGTTAGCTTTTGACATTTCTTTTCTAGGTAGTGTGTTGTTCATGCTAGAGAGCACCACCGTCTGATGACTTCCTATAGATAGATAGGGATTCAAGAAACCTCAGCAAGCCTATTCTTAGATGTGTAAACCTTGACTGTAGTAAGAAGGATGCTACACCTATTTATATTATGGTGCCCTATAGTGGTTAGTGTACCACGACAACAATGGTGGTGGTCCACCCTCTGACATGTCAGGTGGCGGTGTCTATCACCTTGTGGATATGCATGTTTGTGGTGGTGCTTGCAACCATGATATGGCAGAGTGGTGTGCCCTTTGCTGTTGCCTCACATCTGAGTCCACGTCTCTAACATGTCAGAAGGTGGTGCGTCTCTTGTGGTGGCCATGCATTCATATGTTGATGGGTCTCGAAGAGCTTTAAGTGGTGTGCCCTTTGCTGTTGCCTCACATCTGAGTCCACGTCTCTTAACATGTCAGAAGGTGGTGCGTCTCTTGTGGTGGCCATGCATTCGTATGTTGATGGGTCTCGAAGAGCTTCAAGGTTTCTATTGTTAGGGGGAACATTTCTTGCTGTCGGTTTGTTGACCCAGATGTAGGGGTAATGTTCGATCCATTTGATCAACAGTTGCATAGAAGGCAACCGTGTGGACGAGTGTTGTGACACTAGTCGGTCAGCACAGGCCGAATGAGTGATGAATGCCAGAATGTGATGTAGGGTGCCAAGAGGTGCAAGTACTTGTGATGGTCATCCCGTAGAGGCCAGACAGTTCACAGCCCCTCAAGCGCTAAACTAAGAGGCGCGAGGCAATGGTTGGCCCATAGAAGCCGCAAACTTCATGTGTCTTTTAATATTTCTACAGTTCAGGTTATATTTCAGTCCCACTTAGCATGTAAATGATAAATGATAGTTACTAATAATAAAATTTTATTAGTAACAGTGTTGGTCCTTATTGGTGTGGGTTTCTGTCATGCTGACAAATGAACAGAGAGATAGATGATGAAGTATAAGATTTGCTTGAGGAATAGAAATTATGTACTGACTGGATGGTGCTTAAGTCTAGAATTGGGTGAATGCCAAGTTCTATGACCTAGGCCGCTCTTTCCCCTTAGCCTTGACTGGGGGACTTGTTTCTGTATGCCAAAAGACCCACATCACTTAGGAGTAAAGGCCAAAGGTAGTTTATAAACACTCTTCCCTCAATCTATTGAGTTGCCTTTTAATAAGGACAAAACTGCGACAGGCCACTGAGCACCAAAGTGGACAATAACTCGGATGTGGTTACCGTAACAATCTTGGTAGACTTGAGGTCGGACCGACAAGCAAGATAACTTCAGATGACATTTCCAATTTTAGTGGCTGTCTGTTGTTTCATATAATTGTATGTAAATAAGAATTTTGGCTATTACAAAGTTTCCATCTCTGCTAAACTATTTTGAATAATGTCCCTAAAAATATTCATATGAAAGAGCCAATAAAGAGGCATAAAAGTGGGGTTTCTCTAATTAGACAAGTAGGGACTAGATTCATTTACCTGCCCCTTGGTGACAGCAGAAGCATGATGGTTATCTGATAGATTCCTAGCCTTTTGCCCATGGAACTCAATATTCCGTTTAAGAGCCTGTTCTTTAGCTTTAATTTCTTTGTCATAATTGTCAATCCCAAACAGTGGCACGGAGCGGCCAACCTTGAAAATGTTATCGAAGGTTGGAGGATGGTTGCTGTTCTAACCAATTAGAATTAAAAAAATTAAAGGGTAAACTTAGAGGTTAGAAGAGATCCAAGACAGTGAGATGAGATACCTGTGTTGAAGAGATCACAAAATGCAGGGACAGCAATCGGGTCACGGTTGGCCAGGAAATGCCCGCGAAGGTCTCACGAATGATCAGAAACTATGGAGAGCTGAGGTGCAAAGGTTGGGGGTCACCGACTGTCACAGCTGGCAAGAAAATGTTGCAGGGAAGGATGGGCGAATGAGAAATTAGGGTTGAGTTCTGATTCAAAGGTGTCAGAATCCCAAATCGATCCTCTAAAACATTTCTAGGCGATGCTGCTTTATGCCGCTTCACGGTTAAAATGGGATTTTTGTGACCCACTTTAGTAATGCCCTTGCCAGGTGTGATTTTGTCGGCTATTGCAGCTGCGATGGCCGTTACTTCAAATTGTGTCACTTCAACTTTTGTAGCATGCTTCATCTGTTCAACGTCATGATTTAATGACAGCGCTGTAATATGGTGCTATTGACAAGTATTTTCAATGTAAAGAATAACTCAATAAATTTCAATTTCTTTATTTCATAAACATGAGTTAAGATGTTGGCAGTGGGCCATCCTGTTCCATTTCCTTTATTGACTACTCAGTACTAACTAGAAAATACTAGCATGGAACAGAGTCAGTTATGAGGCAGCACACTTCTTTTCACATTTATAAAATCAATGTTGTGTATGGATTTATCTTGGCATGTCAGTGGAAAGATTCAAGGCTAAAACTAAATTACCATGAAATTGTTTTTAAACTATGTTTGGTATGGAGGAAAGAAATTGAAGGAGAAAAAAAATTAAAATTTGAATTAAAGGGAAAGTGGAGCTATGGAAGGAATTTTTTTTTTTTTTTTTTTTTTA
>PYAF01005253.1:2384653-2430181 GCA_007407185.1 Glycine tomentella | reverse complement strand
TCACTGTTGGATCTTCTGTTGATTGCATGGTTATCAAATTTGTGAGCCAACTCAACTACTCAACTCATTTGTAAACTTGTTTTTGAGTAAGCTCGTGCTAACTCATGTAAAATTGTGAGTTTAGGGGTGGTTCAAGGAGCTCAGTTGGGCATTAAAATATAGCCCCAAACCACACCGGTTGTGTGCATTTTTGGATCGTAATTTATGCAGAACAGACCTAAGGCAGGATTTGTGTCGCACAACCAGATCTGTGATGGTGATTTCCCAGCTCTGTTTTGGGCCTCAACGTTCTCTCATTCTCCTCTGTTTTGGTGCAACCAAATTTGCATCTGTGGTGGTGTTTTTTCCCAGCTTTGTTTTGGGTCTTGACATTCTCTCATTCTCCTCTGTTTTGGCGCAACCAGATTTTGCATTTGTGGTGGTGTTTGTAATTTTTTAGTTTGCTATATTTCTATATTATAGAGTTGAAATGTTGATTATTATGTTGTTATATGGTATTTTAATATTTTTTTTATATTAACTAAACTCTTTTAAGAGTTTACAGAGCCTTCATGAGTTTATATAAATTCGAGTTGATAACATTGGTTGATTGAATATTTCAAATGTTTAAGTATTCTTAATTTGATTGGTAACTTGTGTGGTACTGGTATTATTGACTGCTTATGCTCTTTTGACCAATTACTTGACTTCTTCATTGGAGCTTTTATGTGCGTTTAGTTGTTCAGCTTTTCTGATGAATTTCAAATCCTGCAGCAGCTTGTGGCTTTAGGATCTTCTCACACTTAAGAGTTCAGATTTTGAGGATGTGTAAAGAACTTAAATACTTATCAGTAGATTTCAGTGGATGACATAATATGACAATGCAGGTTTGTTTATAGAAATATTCGTTAGAAAATATGACGGGAAGACCACATCATAGAATAATGCTATCGTTGTTAATTGAACCCTAGAGTGTTTGTTTTAAGATTTAAAATGTATTCTCAACATGTAAAAATGGAAATGTAATTTTGATTTTTGACTACTAATGTAGTTTGTGATTCATATTATGTTTGGTGATTCATTGTGCTCTGTAGAATTTTCAGTACACGCATAATGCGATTCTTGTTGAAGCAAATTTGGTATTGGTGATGATACATGCTGAATAGAGATTTCTTTGTTTTATTTCATTCTTATTTTAATTGTGAGGGGTGAGAGTTATATTCCCCTAGGAGTATGAGAATTTTTTTTTTTTAACTCAATTATAATTTCCATTTCTACCCTTTTCTTTCTAATTTACTTTTAAATTTTACAATTTGAATTTCAAAAAATATTCCTAAGAATATTAAAGTCGCAACATTCTTATTTATAATTTCTGAGAATGTTATTTGTGGAAATGCAATGTTACAGCTTGAAATAAATGTCACCTTTATCATGTGGCTAATGTAGCCTACTGGCTACTACCTTGAAAGGCGGAAGCAACAACGGGTTATATATGGTGAAAGCAGAAACTTCCAACTTCATCAATTTCGCTGCTACCAAACTAGTTTTGCTTTTGATAAGTTAACCCTTTTAGTGGTTTGATTTGATTTTATTTTGGTTTTTCCAAAATTCAAACCATGTCGATCACTAATGGAAAAGTTCACATATGGTACTCAAGTAGGACCGTGATTGATTTGTGAAGTTTGAGGATGCAGCAATGAGACAGGAATGATGAATACTACATGGAAACGTCTCTTTGGGTGTAATTTAGAGGGAAAGGGAGGGTAAACAGCATAGCTTGTGGCTTCTGGTGTGTCTGTATGTAGGGTATGTATGTACCAATTGACTATTGTACGATCAGGAATATAATATTTTGAGAAATAGTAATTAGTTTTTCAATTCTCTTTTTGAAGCATCTGTAAGAAAGTGATTATTACATTAAAATATAACAATCTAATTATACTTCAAAAATATTTCATACAAGTAATAGAGAAATACTAATCGAAGGGTTGATGTGCTGCTTACCCTTTATTTGAATAATAGTACAGATTACAGAAGGCTTACATTTACTTGCAAGTGCATTATGGAAATATTGTTACTTTCTATGACAGAAAATAATGTCCACCTGGAGTAAGAGTTTATTTAAGTCATTACTGCAATGGACACATTATAAAAGTGGGCAATGTGGTTCGAATTATTACTGCAAGTCTGCTAGTGACATTATGATAGCATCAATAGCGTATTTATTCGTACCAACTCCAATCAACCACCCCTACAACAAATTCAACATTTTTCCTTGAAATTGTTCAGTGTGATACTTAATGTATGAACTTCCAATGTCGTGGCTTTTGATCGAGGTTCATGGTTGTTTTAAGTGTTTTCCTTTTCCCTCCATCTCTAGCTAGTTTCTCTAGAGTAATTACCAATAAATGCTATATCTGCAGATATCGATGTTGATTATAGATTGTCAATGTTTATTAACAAAACATTAACCATACGGATAAGTGTTTGGTACTACTAATTAACTCGCAAGTAGCAAGGTATAGTTTTGTTGTAGATTTTTAAAGGTAGATGTAAGTAATTTCACCATTGATAGGGAATTAGAGATTATAATAATACCAAAAGCTGACCAAGATCTCAGTCATGGATTTCTGCTAGCTTTTACAGTGATAATGTAAGGTGTTAAAAGAATCTTCGTTGCCTCTACTATGACAGATTGAATTTCAGCTTTAGACAATTGGCTCCTGGAGAGAGAGAAAAAGAAATTGACAGGCGTATTTCTACATACATATCCTAACATCGTTTTCATTAATCAAATATTACTTATTTAGTGAATAATTTACCTATCTAAATACTTGTCACAAACATTTTGATATATTGTAGGACGATTGCCGGTTAAGTAAATCTGATATAATTAATGGAAAGTAATGCGAAGTGCGCTGTGAAATTGTAAGCATGTGGCAAGTGGCGAAAAAGAATTCACGAAAATGGTAGTAACTCATTTCTCTAATTGTGCTTGTTTAACGTTGTTGGCTAAGCATTTGGAGAAATCTTACCAGGAGAAGCAACCTGCTCACATGATAGAGGCCCTAGAGTTTAGGCTAAGTCACAGTTTTTCCGTGCTGTTGAAGGGAATTAGAGGGGAAGTCTCACAGATTCTACAGATTCCTCAACATTTTCACATGTTTGAGAATCTGTCGTTGTAACTTTCTATTAATACGGAAAGTAAACAATGTTTTAGTGTGATTTTTTTTATAATCCATAGGAATCAAAGACAGTGTCAGGATTTATGGTAACTCACACACTCGTTAAACAATTAAATTAGACTCCCTTGACATTTTCGTGGGTTTAGATAAAAGAGGAAAGAGTGTGATTTGAAACATAAGTAAAAGAGTTAAAAAAAAGGTTTAAGTGGAGACTATTGTCTAACTTTCTATTAGAAAGTGTGCCTAGCTACTGATCTCTTTGTCACGATTAATTGATTTTGTTCAGTATGTTAGCTAACATTAACTAATAAACTCCTAATTAATCTAAATCAGACACAGAAGGATTTAACTGTTATTACAATATGTTTTTAATATCGAACAACTACCAGTGCATATTGTTGTCAGCTGTCACTGGTCAGTGGTCACAGTAGTTATTATAATTTGTCTCCATTTATGATTTATCTACCGGAAAGTGGTCAATTATTGGGTTACAGGAACGAAAGTTCAGGATCTGTTAGTACGAGAAAAACAAATTCAAGTTAGTAGTCTCTGTTAGAAAGAAAAACCTTATTATTTTGTCTAAAATTTGGCAGATGGTAATCGTCAAATTTGATAACTGGCCTAATCAATTTTGAAACCAAGTAAATTCCATTTAATTAGCTATCCTTGGTAGGTGGTAGTCGTCAATTTGATGACTGACCAAAACAAATCCAGAATTTTCAATTTCAAAGATTTTTTACTATATGATGTTCTTTTGTACACTTATAGTTCATCACGTCGGCACAGCAAAACATAAATTTTCCTCGGTCATAAATTCCAATAACCTATGTAAGCTCCTTGAGCATATCTTAATGCTTTACTTTTGTAATCTAGATGGTTTTCTATCTTGTGAACCTTATCTTAAAAGCTAAATGTGGAAAAGTTTCATCACTGCTTCATAAAGAGCTACTAGTACGTTTTAATCTCTCAACCTTTAGGATTGAATACTTCAGCTCTTGTTGGATGTTCAACCTTGAAGGAGATAGTACAATGTCTTTCCATATAGATCCAGCTTCACAAGTTGGGTTGGGGTGCTTGTAAAGTTCATATATGTTGTTGGCCTTTTCATTCAACGTAGAAACCCTCTTCAAACAATCTATTTCATCTGGATCAACGAGCAATGTCTTGTCTCTATCTTTCCATCCTATCAACTTTACAACATTTATCTGGTTAGTAGTGATTTTGAATATAGGCACCAAATAAGGCCCACCATAGCAATGACAATAGTAAGTGATTAGTAATAGAAATATCAAGAGATAGTATTCACAGTTTTTCATTCTTGATGGTACATTTCAGAGAGGAAATGGTGGGATACAAATTTTATTATACTGTTACTTACATGATCTGTCATTTGTACATTCTAACACGTTAGTGCATGTTTAAGTTAAGTTGAAAACTTAATTCTGGAGTAATTTTCATTTTTGCAGACTTAGTTTGTAAAAGGACCTTTATAGCATGTTTGGAAATCTGTTATAAAATTACGTTTGAGGCAAAAGTAATTTTACCAAGCAGTTCATTTTATTTTTATTCATTAGATTTGCATTGGAATGCGTGATTCGATATTTCCAACTGCAAATCAAACTTGCACTTAATCTTGCTTTTATGGAACCTTGGTTTCAGGCAACCAACACACTTCTGAGGATAATCGAACGTGTTACGAAACTGAGTTTAGTCTTCAAACTGAGTTTGAAACACCCTAATTGTGTATATAGGTTTTTGTCATCAGAGAAAGAATAAGAAAGGGAAATATCAATATGTATACCTTAGGTGGGCCTTCCAAAGAATTTGTACTGTATAGCCGAGCGTTGTCTACTAGCTGACAATAAGTCAGAAATGCCTCGGCAAATCTCTTGTGAGATATCAATTGTGACTTCACTCTTACGGCTCTTCTACACATGATAGCTCTCCTGTTGGCATTCAAATTTGCTCACTGTTAGCAGAAAACATTTTCACTGAAAGAATCATGTTTGATAAGATTATTGCCAAACTAATATAAAGATTAATGACGAATCTACCTTATGCCTCTGATGACTGCAAGATAAGCATCGCACACTACTCCAACCAGCTCTATCCTATATGGTTTTCTCCTTTTCCCTCCAACTTGTTCTGGCTCTTCCCCCTCAATTCGTTGCCAATAGTTTTCGGTCACAGTTCCATCCTCATTCACCTTGTAGCCAGGTCCCATGCGGTAACGGCAGCGGTGGACATTTCTAGCCATTGTTATTGTCTGCACAACAAATGGTAACCAGGAGAGTGTGCCATCCATAATTACATCACGCCCCTCATTTAGTGCTGTTACTAGGAGGGATGAGGCTGCATCAGTGGATGATTGGTGCACCTGTTTGCAACAATAACTTGATCATGCAATAACGAAAACAATTATACCATTGAATGACTGTCATATTAAGGGAACTATAAGAAGATCATATTTAGAAATTGTTAGGACGAAAGTCAATTATTTTTTATATAAGATCTTTTTAGCTTATTTTCAAATTAACTTCATGGTAAAGATTATCAAAATAAATTCTTTTATAATCCATTTCAATAAACCTTAAACTTATTAAGCATAATTAAGTTGCCCATGATAATCTATCCTCATCAATTTTGGCTATGCCACTGTTGACCATATTCACCCAACAGAAAAAGTAAAAAAATACGGAATGTTAACACATTGTGCAATACTGCTATATATATATATATATATACACACACACACAGAATAGAATACATGGAAATGAACAAAGAGTAGTCTGAATCATGTCACCAGTTCAGCTGTTTGAATCATGTCCTGATGACCTCTTGCACTGAGGGCCTTATAGATGACATCTGATTCTTTGAAGGCATCTGCCTCAATGATTATGGCATTGCCTGCTGCTCCTGCCCAGAAAGGTCTGCTTAAATTTCATGAACACAAAAATCAGGTTCTTGCACTTTGCAATTAGGTTTGTTTTAAGTATTTCACATCATACAACAACAAAGTTTTATTCCACTAGGTGAGGTCGGCTACATGTATTATACGACTCCATTCGACAAGGTTAAAAACCAAAGTTTCAGAGAAAGTATTTCCCATCATAGGATAAGTTATACTATTATTGAAAAGCAAAGTGATTCGTTCTTGTGCAGAGAATATAATTGACTTGTCTTACTCTTTGAGAATGTCCTTAAGCACAGTGCTCTTGCCAGCTCCCATGCCACCACCCATGAAAAGAAGCATTGGGCTCCTATCACTGTGAGCTACTGGAGCCATCACCTCTGTGCATTGAGAGTCATCATTTGTTACAAGTCCCATTGCTTTCATCTCTTCCACTAATGTGTTGAAAACTCTAGCCACCTTCAGATTCTTTGTCACTCTCTCGAATCTCTGTTCCCTGTGCAAATTGGATACTATTTGTTTAGCTTAAAAAGGAAGACTACCACTTTTCAAACTGCTGATATTAATAAAAACATTTCTGAAAAATGTGATATATTCACTCAGTCTCATACCAACAGGCAACAGGGCATGCCCTTGAAAATTGGTGTCACGTACTAGTTACAAAAAGTGATTTATTCGTAAACAAGATTCTTTTTTCATTTTTCGCTACTTCAAAAAGGAATTACATTATGTTTCATTCCTTATTATGTTCCATTGATTTCTAGGGGCAGCTAAAATGGTAAAACCTTTGGTCCCTCTTTTAGGTTTTTCACATCCTGTTTCACTACATATGATCCTCACATTGTTCCAAAGATGGTTCAATTAGTATAAATGGAAATTATAATAATACCCACCTAGTTGCCGCCATAACTATGTGCCTGAGCTTCGCTTTTGGTTCAACTTCAGAGCTAAACACCTGCAATAACCAGACAAAAAGAAAACAGTTCTGTTACCTAGTAAATCGGACACAATTAAATATAAAGGTAAAATGTATTTTTGTCTCTCAATTTTTGGTTGAAATTGGTTTTAGTATTTGTATTTTAAAAATCTTAGTTTTAGTTTGTCTTTTGGAAATCTTGTGGAATTAATCTTTGGTGCCTAGTGGCTAGTGGTAGCCATGTAGCTGTCACGTCACACATGCTGACGCATGGTAGACATGTGAATATGTGATTACCATATGTCTGTCATTAGCCACATCAACAAAAAGGGTTAAGAGAGAACAGGTGAGGGATTAATTTCATATATTTTCAGAATTAAAAAGATCAAAATCATCGGTTAAAGTTTAGGGAATAGACAAATAGTGCATGCTTGTTTAGACGTTTTCAACGGATTATGTATCATTCCAAGGCATGAAACGCAAAAGTAACATATTCATGGGAAGGAATTAATGAAAATGAGTTACAATGTTAAAACAAACATACTCTTAAGAGATGTAATATAAATGGTTATGCTTGTTTATCTGTTACCTTAAATGTACTCTAGATACGTACCTGACTTATCAAAACATCGCCATGGGTCCAATGGAATGCAAAGTAACTAAGAATGCATCTCTCAAACTCCTCCACAAGCTTCACAAATAGTGAATCCACATCTGGTTCGTTCTCAAAGAAGGCGTAGAGATCATCTTCACATCCCTCTGATTTCCTTATGTATTCAGAAGCCAATTTACAAAGAAGAGGACAACTTCTCCTGTCTTTGAACCCCATTTGCCTAGCTGCACCAATTCATTAAGATAATTAATCTTACATATAATAAATCTCCATTAACGCTTATGGATCCATAAGTATATATATTACTGAAAGAATACATATATATATTGGACATACATTAATATTACCTACGTAATGAGAGAACTTCTCAAGCTTTGGGGCTTGGTTAGCCTTTGTTTTTCTCAGACGTGGGATGATCTTTCGATCCTTCATTGTTTTAATGCGATAATGCATTGCTGCAGCAAATATCAACCCAATAGAGGAAGCCACCACGATCTGTGTGAATGTGAGCTTGCCATTATACTCTGAATTAACAAGATTGAGATACGAGTCAGGAATATAGTTTAATTTACCGTGTAATTGTTCATGTCGCTAAGTCGTGTCTCGGAGAAATGAGATCTAGTCTAGAAACATTCAAGTGGGTAAGTCTCCTTTCTCCGAGTAGCAACATGAACAAGAATATACATTGTTAATTAATTAATTAAGATCAATGAAAAAGAACACCAATTAAACACAATGATATGTCATATATATAAGCATGGCATGCACTTGAATTTTGTTGTAAGAGTACGTAACACGTTACGTACCTTTCTGCATTTCGCTTAGAAATGTGTAAGACACAGACCATGTGCAACACCGGAGGTGTAAGAGATGGTGGAATTACTCTGTCTCGATCGCTGCTGTTTTGATTTCCGAAGAATTTGATTTTGTTGTTATTGGGTTGAGGAGTTCTTGTCTTACGCGTGGCTACGGCATCGTGGCCTGAGAAATTTTGTTGTATTTTACAATTCTTTTAATTTTTACTAACTATATTATATATTTCTATGACTAAATAATAAATATTTTTATTTTCTTAAACCAATATTTTAGAAGACGTTTGGTAAGAGATTTTTTCATACATGAGAATTATAAATTATGAGAATCATGTTTTCTTGAAATAAATAAATTTTATTTAATTGATCATTGAAAATGTTAAGATAAATTTTTTAGAAATCAAATATTATTACGTGTTATTTTTTACCATCTATTTTAATTATCTATTATATTAAATAATTTAATAAAACTAGCATGATATTTTTATATTTTCATTGTAGTAAAATTTTTTTTGAAAAAACATCATATTTTGTTTGAACGATATTTTGGTGAAAGTTTATGATGATTACATATTTATTTTCTATAAAAGAAACTTATTTATAACATATTAATTCTAAATTACAAGCTATTTGATTAATTGATTTACATCTTTGAAGTTTTTCCTTTATCGATCAATCTTGCATTTATTATTATTTTTTTGTTTTCTTTACATTTCTCAGTCTTCTCATTAATCCTTCGAAGTCCACTCTGAATCTTTTATTTTTGTCTTGATTTTACATGTTTTTATCTTTAGTTCTATTATTTTCTTGCCTTTACTTTAACTTTATAGTTTTTTACATTTCTTTTCAGGTTCATTGATCAAGTTATTTCTTTGCAACTTGACTCTCTCTAATTAGTCGAACAACATTAATGTTTTATTTACATGTCACTATACTTGTTCAATTTCGCAATGCGTCTTGGTAGTTATAGTTGATTATTTGTTAATCAATTCAAAATTAGTCATTTAGAGTTATTTGTGGATCAAAATCTTGGTCAAAATTAAAGAATTAAGATTGATCAACTAAATGAAAAGCACCGACAACTAAAAGTGAAACATCACTGACTATCTGGAACTCAAAGAGGCCTTAATTTTAAGTTGTTGCACTACCATTTAAAATCAAAGAGTGGAAAGTGGAAACATATCATAAGAATTCAAATCAAAGTAAATTATTGAATCAAAATTAATTTTCATAACAAGTTTTCCTAGCAACAAATATATATGGATTGATATGATACGATTGTTGCCTACCAATCATGTTATCTCAACTTTTGAGCTTCAGCATATCTTATTGCTGGCATATATTTGTAACCAATTCTTGACAAAGTTTACTATAATTACAGTGGCAACTTATGATAAACACCCTCTGATATTCCTTTTGTTCTTAACACACATCTTTGTCTGAACCCTTCAACTCTTTCAGAGAATAAACTCCAATTTTTCTCTACCAGCAAAATCATTGGCCCACTTCTCCCTAGAGAAAAAAGAAAGAAAAGAAAAAGGAACAACTAAGTCAGCTGCTAAAAGCTCTCTAATATGCAATGATTACTACTGATTCTGCAGTTTCTTTAGTTTGGTCTAAAAGCACATTACACAGTATTTCATGTTGGTGCACTAACTTGAGCAAAAGGGTATGGAACGACCAACATCATTGATGTTTGGGGAGGACAAAATACTAGAATGTTGGTCTTGAAGGCGTAGGAAACGAAACATTGCAGCTCCTGCTACAGCTCCACCACTAGGGGCTACCATGTATATCCATATGTTCTTGAATTTCCATGAGAGAATTGCTGGACCTAATGATCTTGCTGGATTCATTGATCCACCTGAGACTGGGCTGCATAAAAAAATAAATGACTTTTACATTAGAAAAAAAACAACTAACAACAAGTTTGATAAGACTTATTTCAGAGAAATAATTGTTTTGTTTTAAAAAACTTTTCACTGGCAAAGAAAAAAGTAAGTATTTCTCTAAATAAGTTGAACAAACGACAACAAAGCTCATCATAATGAACAAGGTCGGCTACATGATATGATGTCATCTAACTTGGTTAAAAATCAAATCTTTAGAGATATTATTAACTATGTGATTCCTATTGACAACTTCTTTCTATATCTTTTAAATAAGTCTCTTTTTTTCACATGACTAAAAGCATGTAATGTACTCTCGTCATGAGTGTTTTGAATGACCTTTTTTATACGTGTACAAATCCCTTTAATCGATTTTCTGTAAAAAAATTTATCAATTGGTACCAAACCAATATTTTCTTCTATACAATTATTCTGTATCCTGCCATTTCTTAGGTGACAACACATTCATCTTAATTTTGTTAAAATTACCAAAAATCTAAAATAAGTTGAACCAACACAAACTAGTTTTACTAAGCATTTTTTTTTTTGCCAAAAAAAGAGTTTTTTGGTAGGTACCCTGTGATTAGTACAGCAAGCCCAATTGCCATTCCAGCAACAAAGCCAGATAAATGGCCCACCTGCACAGTGTCAAATTTTAATCAGCTAGTTTAATTTTTAAGAAACTTAAATATGCATAGTAATTTTGTTGCTTAATTAGTCCTCACTGATTGAGATTCAGATGTCAAAGCTGCAATAAGGAACATGATGATGAAAGTTGCAATAACCTCCACCCAGAAGGCAGAGTTGCACCCTTGGAGTGGCATGGTCATCATAGCCTCTGATTTTATGCCGTATACAAGGCCACCTATGTATGTTGCCGACATAGAACCTACTGTCTGTGCTATTATGTAAACTGGAACCTGTTATGGGAAAAATAGTGGTACATAGTCATAAACTAATCAATTATACCACTAAGGGCTATGCTATGCAATTTTTTTGTTTTATTATTAGCACCTTGAGAATTATAAGGTTAATTTAGTGATAAAAGAAGAAAAAAAAATATTGTAAATTTGATTCATTTCATTAAAAATTTAATAATTAATATTTATCGATAAAAAAAATAAATTGTTAGCACCTTGAACCATGGAAATTGACCAATTGTTGCAAAGGCTATTGTGACTGCTGGGTTAACGTGCGCACAAGATATTGGCCCTATAGAGAAAATAATCACCACCACTGTTAATCCTGCTGTAGCTGCATACTCCAGAAGGCCCACTGCACCATTTTGGAATCGTGTGCTTGCAGTGATTCCACACACACAGAACATCAAAATAAAAGTACCCACCACCTCTGCCATCACCTACACTACATATCAAAATACTTGTACTTCTCATAAATATCAAATCAAACATTATAAGATTTACTTCCAAGGGAAAAATAATAGGCACAAATTTTGGTTTGTTTGGATCATGTTTAAATTCTTTTTACAGCTCCAACAGGATTTTACCTAACGAATTGATAATAACACTTACCCTTCTCTCATTAGTAATGGTCCAAATTGCTACCTACCTCGTATTCCATTATCCATACAAAGCTAATTCACTCCACATTTTTGCCATCCTTACGTGTCTATAATTATATTGTACAATACATAAGCATAGCTTGCTTGATTAGAATGTTTTCTGAAAAATCCAATCCAAAAACTTGTGACAAAATAATCAAGGGATGGTTGCATTTGGATAAGCTTTTCTGTAATTACTTATAGAAAAAAAAAATAAGATAAAAAAAATCTCCCATCAGGTTATGCACTTTTATAAAAACTCTCCCATTTAACTTCTCCTAAAATAAGCGTGTGGATTGATTTTAACTTATGAAAAAAACTCAATTCATTTTACTTACAATAAAAGTTTTTCCGTAAGCTTTTATAGAGAAGTTTATGTAGTACTCTTAGAAAGGTCGCGTATATATAGTACTCTTACCATACGAGCACAATTGAGGTCAATTTTGATGGGTAAGAAGTTGAGAGCAGAGTTGTTGGCCAAAACATATCTAGGCTTTGATGTTGCAGCTCTACACCCAATCTCCTTATTATCTTCCTCACATAGGCCACTGCTTGATGCATAATTCAAAGAATCAGGAGATGGTTCCTTCTCAAATATGTCTGTCATGATGAAACTTATCTAGAACACAGCTTGGTGAAACAAAAATACTTCACTAACTCAATCTTTAATGAGATCTCATTTATGTAGAGCAAGTGCAAAGAACAAATGTGGGGTAAGTTTGCCTATGGTTGGAACCTTGAGAAGGGGATCAACACACGATTCATGTGCCGCTCGCATATATGGACGTAAAGAAGATCAATTTGTGCTTATTAACTGCTTCAATGTAGAAAGCAAACTAATACTTTCCAACAAATGTAAAGCACTATCAAATGTTCTCTTACTTTTTGCTTATTCTTATTTTTTGGTATGTAGAATCCAAACTAAAAACTAGCCCTCAACTACTTCCTGATTAATATCACTAAGTTTTGTTTCTTATTCTTCTACCTTTCAGTTTCCTTGATTTTTCTCTCTCTCTCTCTCTTGAATTGACATTCGTGATGGATATTGGATAACATGATGTGATTATGTTGGATAAAAAAAGACATAAATTTTATCGAACAAAGAACTATTATGTTTTGTTGTAGCACTCACTAATTAAATTTGATATTAACTATGTTTTTTTCTTTATACTATGAACACATCATATTACTCAAGAACATGAGATAATTCAAATCCTTCTTTTCTCCTACTATTTTTTTGAATTAACTAAATTTTTAGTTTTTAAAAATTCAACTTTCAGTCTTCAAATAAAAATTTAAATCCCATTTGTATTGATTTATTTAATGAAATTTCAGAGACTAAAAATTAAGTTTTTAAAAAGTCTAAGTCAGTCAAAATTTTCTTTCTCAGACTAAAAATTAAATTTCTAAAAAATTTAAGAATTAGAAACTGAGTTAACCCCAAAAATTTACATATTAGAAGTTACCCAACATAAATTTTTAGTCATAAGAACATTGCAAAAGTAAGCAGAGTATATGCCATTTTTAATGTATTAGAATTTTCTATATGGTGCCCTAAAAAATAATTTCCTATATGGTCAACAAAAAAGTTAATAACAACTTACTTACTCCCCCAATTTTAAAAACTGCTTTGTAAATGATAAGTAATAAAATAATTAAATTCTGACACGGTAATGTGAATTACTAATTATATGTTATTACCATATAGAATTTTTTTACGATTGTATAAACCGTTACGGGTGATTTGGTGTCCATATAATTTTAAAATTGACCCGTAAAAAAATAATTAAAGAAAAAATAAAATGACAAATGTCAATAATTTAAAAGATAATACAAATTGTTAATGAATTTATCATAACTAACTAAATTAATTTTTTTGAAACAACTAACTAAATTAATTAACTTTATAAATATGTGTGAATTAAGAAAAGAGTATAAGGACGTACATCATATTTTACTTGGCAATGGGAAGTGAAAAAAAAAAAAACTTGAAAAGAAAAAAAAAAAAAAAAACTAAAGTCCTCCCGTTAATGTGTTGTGTACGTAAAGTAAATTTGAATTGTTTGGTAGTTATTTTCTAAAATACCTCAAAAAGATCTAGTGCCATAAAGGCTTTGTAAGAATGTGAATTTTGAAGAGCCATAGAAATAGATTCTGTAAATGGAGTGGAGAGGACCACTTGTTACTTGTGATACATAGTTTCTGTCTAGAAAATAATTCATGCAAATGTTGGAGAGAAATTTGTCACCAGGGGCATATCATACACATACACATACACATACATGATGGTTTCTGCCATGACATTATGGTTTATGGATAAAGATATTATGGAAGGAAAACAACAATGAGGTTTGACTTTTGAATGAGGTGCAATTGCTTTGCAGACTTGTCAATGAGAAAATTTATAAAAGCCTACATGGCTACAACAAGTGACTAGATAGAGATAAACTTGGACCATAGTGAGTAACTGTTTAGTAATTCTACACTTGTGTCCTTTAACTAAGATGTAGAGTTTGATCCTGCGCTTGAAAATGGAGTTGCAACTAGAGATACCATTTTAGTTGGGTGCCAAATTGAAGCTCCAGATACTCTTGGTTACACAAAAAATAAGTGATGCACTGTGCACTTGTAAAAAAAAATATTACATGGACCGAGACATGGTCCTGATTAATTTTCACATGACACTTAATCACATTTTTCAATTTATAAAAAAATAAAATTAATAGCATGTGACATGAAGATCGATCAGGACTACATAATCCAGGACCATGTAATAATATCTTGCAATTGTGGCATGAAAGGGAGGTTTGTCTGCTGTTAGATAACTGCTCTATTGAGTCATGATAATTGGATGGAAGTTAAATGTTTGCTTGTTGGGAATTCTGCAAAAAAGCAGGTTTAGGTGTTGGTGGCGTAATAGGTGGTGCCAGTGGCATGTGCATGCCAACTTTTCAGCTGCCAAAGAAGCATGTAGTTTGTTATCTAAGCTTTCTGCAGTTTCTTTTAGCTGGAATTTGCTTGGTGGCTTAGGTGACTGATCTGGAATCTGATTCTATGGAACCTCAGCCCGTGATTAATCAATCATGGCATGAACCAGCATTGGAGTCTGCTTTGGGAATTGGGATGACCCTACGAACTCTTTTTTAAGGCTGTCTGTAACTGTTCCTTTTATTTCATCTGCACCAAAATAAAAATGATGACTTAGATGAATCTAGCAAGCAGTTGATTACAGCAAGCGTGTGGGGTCAAGAAACATGTTGTGATACTAATATGAGCACAATATTGATTAATTCTGTTATAATTATTAATGCTTTATAAACTTTTCAAACATAATATTTGATCATGTTTCTAACCATACTACACATAGGCAGATATATTATGTAAATTTTGACATACAGTGCAAAAATCCAAGTATTTTTATTTAACAACCTTTATTGGTCTCGTCTTTGTATGAAGGGTGCTACATTTTTTTGCTTCTCACTATGAATGGCATTTCAAGTCACATTCATGGCTTATATAGGGTTTTTTGTCCTGGCTAAGAACTGATCTAGAGTTTGTTCTTACCTAGTTTTCAACTGACTTTACAAATTCATAAAGCCATAAAGGCATGAGTTACCTGTTTCGGGGGTTTATTTCCATCACAGGTGAAACATGCCAGAACAATCATACTGTTCTTTTCGCCTTTTGTGCAAGTGAATCGACAAATGATACTCCCCAATCCATACTCTATTGTCTATATGCTCCTGTTACCTGTAACTGCAATTTCGCTGCAAATGATGATGTCAAAGACTCCAAAATGCCCCTGGATTAAATCATGCAAGCTGAGCTACTAGATGAATAGTACTGGTCATATAAAAGCTATTACATATTCTGTGGCAGCCATGTGACTTCGGTACATTTTTTATGGCTTGTAAACTATAAATAATCTACTACCAAGAGCTTGGATCAATGACATGAGATTGTTAAAGCTGAAATATCAGTCTCAAATTTAAATCTTAAGTATACAACTATATTAAATATTCAAAAAAGAACTTTACCGTCTAGACTCTAGAGTGTTCTTATCCGGCTTGAACAATATTGTTTTCCGTGAAGAATACCTATAGTCTTTGGAAAAAATTATAAATATTTTTCCCAAGTGTAAGCTACGCCCGTGTATGGATCCACAAGCTTTTTTTGTCCTTTAATTTAAGTTGCAACTATGTCATGTCTCATCTTGGATTACATTACTGCAATACTATATTTTTCACCTACTATTATTTCACCATTTCTCTGTACTTATATTAGAGTGCAACTGTACAAGAAGACTCACAAATCAGATTCAGACGCAAATGATTGGATGAGTAACAGTGTTGCATCTGATCATTGGGCTAATAATTTATTTACCTATATCAGTATTAGCTAAAGATGAATTAGATTGAAATGACTAGGTGAGGTTAAGCTTTATGCTGGAAATCACTCATGATTGTGATCCCAACAAAGCCTGCCCTTGATATTTGTGTCTTATGGTGTGTGCTTTTCCATGTGATTATTGTGGACTAACAACAAAAATTTATGAGAAATATTGTGATAGTCATCTCATTACATCAGTTACAGCAGCAACTAATGAGCACTTTGAATAAATCAAACCCACTTGCCTTTCTTTCTCATTCTGTAGTTTTAGTTTTTTGAAACCACAAAGGGTAGCTTGCCTACCTGGTAAGAGATGCTATGATTCTGGAACAGATTGAAGAGATTGTTCCCCAACAGAACACAAGAAAGAACAAACTCAATGTTGCTGTTCAGGTCCCAAAAACAAAAAAACAAACAAACTCCAGAAGAGTTTATCAACAAACCAAACCAACCCATCTATTTATATGAAAATGAACAAAATAAGCTATAGATGAAATGCAAGAACTTGAAATTATGAGTCATAATACCTGGAAGCTTATACAATAACCAATTAGTCCTGCCTAGCCCTTTTTTTGCAATCCTTCTTTGGTCTTCAATTGCCTGAGGACTTGTTCAAGAACACAACATCATCACAAGGAGACTGCTTAAAGAAAAGGTTGTGTTGTGTATGTATTAAAAGGAAGAAAATAGTGTCTGCTTGGTTGCTGAGGGGAATGAAGCCTGGTCCGAAATCACTCAGAAGAGTTATGTCTGAGACTACTTGCATGAATGATCTCGAACCAAACGACATTCCCCTCAACTTTTTATGTATATATGGCAGACAAGGGAAGGTTGGGAAGAGAAAAAAAGAGAACATGAGAGAGAGAGAGAGAGAGAGAGAGAGAGATAGCTAAAGTTTTTGATATGGCCATGCATTATTTTTTCATGGGGTCCTTATTATATACGTAAGTTTCAGAAGAGATTCTTTTTTCTTCTTCTTCTTCTTCTTCTTTCATTTGGCCGTTGAGGAGATTCTTTCTTTGCTCAGATGATTTGGAGTCCACTTTCTACACTACTCCTAACTTAGCTTTTCACACGTAGGATTTTCGTTTAATAGTAGGAGCTGTTTCCATCATGAATCATTCGTACATATATAAAATATGTTTTTTTTTTTTTGAACAAGTTAACACTTTGTCTGCATGTTGTTTGATTATACTAATTTATAAGTCATCTGTCCTTTGCATTGGGATTAATCAATCTACTTTGGAAATTGCATTATCAAATAGTACCTAATTGAAATTGTGTATGATATTATATTATTAGAAGACTAAAAATTTGTACACCAAACCATAGTTAAAAGCAAAGGACACACCCCCTTTTCACCTACTTAACTAGCTACCTGAGACTCACAAAGGTTAGTACTGAAATTGGGGGCACATTATACCCTTATTAGTGTTATAATCATAGTTTTGATTTTTTGATATTCTCATCGGTTTTGATTCTTTTGAAGGTTTTGACCTTGAGTTTATACTCAGCTCTCAAGTAAAGGATTTCCCTTTTGCTTGCCACTAGGGTAAAGAGAAGATAGTGATGGACTTTGATGGGGATCCATCATACTACAGCGCAATATGCCAAACTTGAATAGCAAGTTTAACAAGAAAAGTCGTTTAAAGGTATAAGTATATATACAAAGAGATGAGAGTAGATTTTGTACCAAAGAAAAAGAGGAACATAAAAGTCGCAAAGATTTGTATTAATGTAGCCTTTTGTTTTGTGGCATTGCATTAGACCCTCAAGTATTGTGCTTTCTTAGAATGTACCAATATGTGGCAAATAGATATGAGCATACTTGAAATGCAACATATGTGTGTCTGTGTATGTATATTACTATTATTATGTACTAATAATAATAATAATAATGTTCATTAACAAACAAGAAACGAATTCTAGCTTTTTAAACAAGTTGCCTCAATTTTTTACTATCAACAGTCACCTGAGATTAGTCCCGAGAAATCTGCCATTTACAAATTTTCATTCAGGATATTTTTTCTTCAAATGTTAAACAGTAGTTCTCAACACATGATAGAAGCCAGTGTTCAAACTTTAGAACTCAGCTCTCTCCATTTTATGTTTTCAATGCTACTTATTTGTTAGTTTAAAATGAAATTGAGATAAATCCAAACTTGCATATTTAAAATATTTTTGTTTAGACTTTTAGGTAGACGCGCCTTGGACACATCACACATAAACATGAGAAATTGTACTTATTAGATAAGAAGGAAAATTTGGCCAAGTTGGAACACGTGTGATCCAGCTAAGAGAAGTTAGTACCACCATATTCCTCTGGACACAACTCTTCTCGATGGATTTTGCCCCCCAAGTTTATTATCAAAAACCGAAGGTTATTGAATGTTAAAGACGTTTCTCTAATACGACCAAAACATTGTCTGGCCCAGAAATCTCCATAATGTGAAGGAAAACACATACATGAATAACGTTTCAACAGGAAAAGTTTTTTAAGACAAAACTTAAATGCAGTAACTTATTTGTTTTTGTGCTATTTTCTTATTAAAATTAAAGTTTTAGTCTTATAATTCATGGAGTAAAGATCAATAATAAAAGTCAACAATAAGTTATCAAAAGAAATTCTGATTTTTAAATTAGAAAAGCACAAAGAACTTCTATGATATTAAGAAAATGATACATGGACACCAATGTACTACTATAGACACTTAGAGAGACAAAAATTTAAGAAAGAGAAGGGTAATATTATACTCCAAAGATATTTAGAGAAATAGAGAATGTCAATTAGATGCATATACTGTTAAGATATGTAATTACCCAAGATATTAACACTTGAGTTTTGTCCATTTTTTAAGTCAAAATGAGTTTTTGGGGGGCCTGCAAAATGTCCGGAAATGCTGGCAGAATAAAGTTTCCTTCATATAACTTCCAAGAGCTATAGATAAATCAAACATCAAACAAGCCCAACAGAAAAAGGTGGATGAAATCATTACTTATATGCAAATTTATAAAGAAATCATTTTGTAAATGACCTACTAGTCAAAATGCCTCTTGATATATGGCTCTCCGTGTCCACATTTCCAAGTTTCTTCAACCAAAAAATAAAGGGTCTTGATTTTTAAATTCTGCCAGTGGGGACAATAATTGAGACACTCCAAGAGAAATTCGAAATAAATCGTAACCATCTGAAATCCTATAGAGATTATGGATATTTTCCCTCTTGTTTATGGACCATCCTATTGTGTGACGGCTTACGTTATTACATTGACCTTCTAGCTATAGAAATGTGTATATCTTCAATCACTTCAAGATGTTGAATCTTTCATTTTCCTTTTGTTTTTGCTTTAATTTTTGTTTGTTGGATTATCTAAAGTCTATCCCGTAAAAAGTAAACACATGATTATACAGTTGTCGTTCTAAGTTTTGGTGATTATATTACATGGTTATTACTGTTGTCACCAATTTTCTCTATGGTCAACAATGTTTAGCGCCATCATTACATTTGCAAATTCAGTTTATTGAATGGCACAATCAGAACATAATCCTTAGCTCATCCATTTCTGGCAGGGGGAATAGCCTCGTGTTTGTCCACTTCATTTACTTTTCTTGTCAGAACTTGTATCCTATATTTAGGTAACATTCTTCAACAAGCCATCCTTCATATTAATTGTTTTTGCACCTTGAAAGTATAGGCAAAAATACAAAGCAGCTTAAGCCTGAAACTTTGGTATAACTAACAGCAATTAATTTATAAGCCACTTTTGACTGTGATAGGGAAGTAATTAGTACACTCTTTAGATACAAAAGGGGCAATTTACATAATTGGTATGGTTGACAAATAATTATATCTCTTCAGCATGTGATAAGAGATTTCATCTCAGTTCTGTGTCACCCTGTGTATGAAAGAATATAATTTGAGAGATTTTAATCTCTTAAATAAATTTAAGAATCTCAAAAAATTAGTCTTTAACTTTTAATTTTGAGATACTTCAAGCTAACTAAAAAAATACCAAAGGCTAAAATTGTGCAGCCAATTTGAGACGATTAAAAAGGGACTAGTACAACTTGTCCTGATTTTGGGTTGGCTTTAAATCACCAGAATCTTCCAGAGCTGCTTTTGTGCTTCATCTTAGCCTGTCCCTAAGGAAGATGATTGCAAAAATGTTAGTATGGCAAAAGGGAAGTTGAATGACAAGAAAGGCTTGATATTTGACGAATTTGTGTCTTCAAAGGTTCCTAAGTCCTAACTGACACGAAAGGGATAGATAGTGCACAAAACACAAGAACTTGAACATCTAATCTTTGCTGACCCAACAAGCGGACATGCTGTGATTTCTGACTTTAAAACGTTGCAATTTCATCAGCTTGTTTTGACTTCAACTTCGGCTTTTTCACATTCTGTATAAATTGTGTTGCTTTGGTGAGTTTCATATTTTAATTCGTCATTCCACATTCCGTGTCTGCTAAAAATTGTTGCATAACGAACTCATGATTTCGGATTTGACTTTCGACATTGATTTACACTGTACACATTGGTCGAGGTTAAAATGTAAATAACTCTAAGAAGACATGCAAATGCTAGCTGACTCTACGCAGATTGGCTTTTCCATTCAACCATGAAAGATAAAATGTGAATAAATGTTTCTGACTTTAACATTCGATATAATTCGTTACAAGCATGTTTTAGCATTCTTACAAAAGTAGGATAGAAACACATTTTTTTTTTATAATTTTAATTTATTTATATTTTTTTAAAATATTAATTTTATATTTATACGTAGTCCTATAGATATCACTTATCATCCAAAAAAATACAGTGCCAAAACTATATTGTCCTTCATCAAGCCACACTTGGCTTAAATCTGTCCAACTTGTTTAAAAAATTTAAAGTCAAAATCATTGTAGTATTTTGTTATGAGCTATTTTTTAGGTTTGGCTTGATTATTTCTAAAATCTGTCTTAGTTTATAAAAAATGTTAGATCAAACCTTAATTAAGACTTAAATAATTTTTGTCTTTCTAAATATGTCAAATATTTATTTATTTTAGTCCTTTTGAATCATTTTTTTAGTCCATATGAATTATATTCTTTTTGTTTTAATTCTTGTAATCGTTATTTTAGTTTACGCTGATGTGACATTTAGTTGATATGATATTTTTTTGGTGACATAACACTTGTTAACGTCATTATTTATTGAATTAGCACGACTTATAGTGAAGTTAATTTTTTTAACAAAGGACTGTGACAAAAACAAAACGATTTTTCGGAGTTTTTTTTTTTAACTGAGGTTAAAAAAAAGTAAATTAGAAGGACAAAAAGTACTTTTAACCTTAATACTTTTTTTAATAAACTTTTACCATTATTCACTTAAAAAAACTAGTTAAAAAAGTTTCTCTGTGCGTTGTTTATCTATTTATTTATTACTATACTTTAGAGTTCTTAATTAAAATAAAATATCAATATTTTTCTTACAATGATTTAATTTATTTGTATTTCTTATAAATTCAAATAAAAATAACAATAAAAAATAATAAAAAAGAACCGCCAAATGCCAAAGTATGAGTAGGTTAAACGCGTGGCAATCGAATAAAATAGACTAAAATTTAATTTTTTTTTCCCTCTATTTTATTTCTTTAAATATATGTTTTCAGTTTTTCTATTTTTAATTAAAATGTTTCATCTTTTATTTCTAAAAATTCACATTTTTTATTTTTTAATAATACATCTCACCCTCTATTCTTAAAAAGTATGTTATTATAATTTTTATTGTCAATTTAAACATTAATCTTTGTATCTTGTAAACATTGACTAAAAATGTTGGTTTATTATTCACATAACAAATATTTTATAAAAATTATTTAATTACTTATAAATTTAATTTATTAAAAAATAAAAAAGTATCAAGTCAATAAATTTAAAATTGACCAAAAGAATTAGAATTATAATTTTTTTAAATAAAAAACGAAATGTTTCAATTAATTAAAAAATAGAAACATAAAATCACAAATTTTAAAAAATTGGAGAAAAATATTACATTTTAACCTATAAAAAAAGTGATGGTGTCTCCGTCTCTCATCATTTACAGAAACCTAAATTCTGCAAAGAACCGTTCTTTACGTATCCAAACGCCACAGTTTTCCTATTCTCTCCGTCTTCCGAAGCTTCGACAATCATAGATAGTAAGTTCTGAAACCTCTTTTCTCAACTCTTTCTTCTGCTCGCGTTAGGGTTTCTGCATTATTCTTTGTTTTCACTCTTCAATTTAGTTGTTTCCTTCGCAACGAAAATTCAAATGCGAGTTCTGGTGTTTTCGCTGTTCGTTAGAGTTGCGTAGTTGCATTCTCTTTCTTCACTTCCCTTTCATCCTTTACAAAAACCTAAATTCTGCAAAGAACCGTTCTTTACATATCCAAACGCCACAGTTTTCCTCTTCTCTCTGTCTTCCGAAGCTTCGACAATCATAGATAGTAAGTTCTGAAACCTCTTTACTCAACTCTTTCTTCTACTCGCGTTAGGGTTTCTGCATTATTCTTTGTTTTCACTCTTTAATTTAATTGCTTCTTTCGCAACGAAAATTCAAATGCGAGTTCTGGTGTTTTCGCTGTTCGTTAGAGTTGCGTAATTGCATTCTCGTTCTTCACTTCTCTTTCGCATCTGAACTTGTACTCTGCACTTTGTTCTGTTATGGATGAACGCTGGATTTGATTATTTTATTCAGCAGATGCATGGTTCAAGATTTTTAAGGCATTGGGAGTTATGGATTTTTAGTTTTAGAGTTTGTATAAATATCGAATGGTGATTGATGCTGTTAACTAGTCCTCTCCTTGATGAGCAAGTGTAGATGGGATAATGGTTGAATTCTTTATTTCCCCTTCTTAGGTTATTTTGTATGTGTGTGGTTTAATTTTTAATTTGATTTTTGGTTAATGTTGAAAAGGATACTGATAAGTTATTGTTTCATGAGTTTGGTTTCACAGCTACTGAGATGTCTGGGGAAGTTTTTGATGGACAAGATGCAGGCTATGTGCCTGATGAACACGATGCTGGAGGGTTTTCGCAGCTGCAGCCTGATGAACACGATGCCGGGGGGTTTCCACAGCCGCAGCCTGATGAACACAATGCCGGCAATTTAGCTGAGGATGACAATATTCCTGAACATAATTTTGACGGGAATGATGTGGAAGGGTTGTCTGGAAACCCTGATTTTCCTCCTCACGAGCATGCTGAGGAACAAAATATTGGAAGAGACGTGACTGAGAATTTTGGCTCTGAGGAAAAGCAGGGACCTGAGGAGGATTTGAAAGGAGGTGAAGTAAAGAAGTGGCCGGGGTGGCCTGGAGAGAATGTTTTTAGGATGTTGGTTCCTGTGCAAAAGGTTGGCAGTATTATTGGTCGGAAAGGCGAGTTTATTAAGAAAATTACCGAAGAGACTAAGGCTCGTATAAAAATTCTGGATGCTCCTCCTGGAACTGCAGAAAGAGCTGTGAGTATACTTTTTCAGTTCTTGTTATTCATGCAGTGATGGATAATCTTGGATATCACTGTTTCAAGCACATTATGCATATTTCTTATTGATCCTTAGGCTTATTAGAATGTGCTATCTGTGTTTGGATTGATTTTGTGCTTGGTATCCTGCACCGTCCTTGCAGTTAGGCTTTTATAGTTTTCCTCTTTCCCATTCGTCAATTCTTTTATTGAATGTTTGCACATAGTTAACAATACCAAATAGTGGCTTTGAGTGACCTATCCCAAAATTGCTACAGTGGGTAGTGGATTGGTTGCTTTGCTGAGGATTATATGTTATATATTCAAGATAAATAATTCATAATTTATGTATAGAATACACACAATGCTTAAAAATAAAATGTTATCTAAACTTAAAGATATATTCATAATTCTTAACCAAAAAGTTATAGTCTAACTCATATTCACCATTAATTTGAGCTATAATTAACATTGTGAGAAATGAGATTATAGGAAATTAAAATAAAATAGGAAGATGATAGAATTCATAGAAAAATGGATGGTCATGACAGAAAAGTTAGTGGAACTTGATTCACTATAGAACACACTACACAAATAAACAAAGATAGTCATATATGTCTTAGTTAAGTTGCAGCAATTAAGAAGGCCCCTATTATTATACTTTGTTTTTTGAACTGCAAAACAGAGGCTGGAGGTGAGCTTCGCAACAAAATGAATGGGCGTGGCTGGAAAAGGGGTGATTGGGCAAAACGGGGTGAATTTGGCTGTCATATGCAATTTGGCTGCTATTTGTGCAATGCAAAAAAGCTGTATTATGAGTTTCTTGTGGCAACCAGCAGCTGTGATGCTCTGATCCAGCGTTATAGTGCTGCTGTTCTATGGTTTGTAGTCATGTCACCCTTACCGTAAGCTGATATACAATGCCAAAACTTGATTGTCATTGTTAGGGCTGGAAATTCATGTCTTTTATGGATTCTTTGCTCGATCATTATGAATCAGAGTCATGAATGAAAATATAATTTTAGGGAGCACCAGTTCATTAAAATTAACTCCCATCATTCTTAGTTCTATATCTTCTAGTAATTGATTAGTGCTTTTGATGTGGAAAACATCTGTTTGATAAAACAAACTTATAGTTGAAACTTAATCGATTATTCATGATATCACATATGAGTACTATTGCTAAGGAATTATGTGATGAAAACAAAAAAATTATCAAATGGAGTAAAGTATATAAAAACATAAATAATCTAGCTGAATCCAAGATAATTAATTAAACAAGTGAATATATAAAAAGAGATGTCTTTTGTCACGATGACCAAATGGCTGTGTGCAGGTTGTCAACTTATATGAATGACTAAGGTGGCTTCAAATTGAAGAACCAAAGTTCAAGTTGCAGGGAAACAGCAATGAGCATTTACAATGGCTGAAATGTTGTTTTTTGACTTAAGAATCAAATAGTCTGTGCAGATTTTGGTGGCAAGAAGCGTTCACTCCCCGGTAACTTCAGAACTTGGTCGATTGGTGTCTTGCCACACTTCCTGAAACACTTTCCTGGAAAACATTCTTAAAGTCACTACAATAATTAAAAAAAAAACTTATGAAATTCGATCCAAATATTAAGTACACTCAAACTGGGTAGATAAACTGGGTAGATGAAGTTTGGAAACTGTCAGAAAAATTTATAAATCTGAAGTATAGCTTGGTCCATTTAATTACTTCAAGGGCATATATCATTATGAAATTCCTTTCAAGATTTAGAATTATTAATTAAAGTATTTATACTAATTTTTGGATTCAGGGACACACCCTAAGAAATGAAAATAAAGTTAAAACAAAATTTAGCTTGAGATAGTTAAAATATTTCTAATTTGTTGAACCAAAAATGCACGGGTTGTAGGAAATGAAAAAAAGGTTAAAGGCTACAATTTTTAATTTGTTTATGCTAGTGCTGCAATAGTGGTATTGTTTTGGAACATGGCAATGAATCAGCTGATGGGTCAAGTATATAAAATTAGCTCGCTTTAAAATTTGATATTAGCTGTTTTTGGTGTTCATAAAGGACCTGCTTATGTTGTGGTTCTAAATTTTCCTTCTTTTATGCTTTTAAAAGGTAATGGTTTCTGCGAAAGAAGAGCCAGATCGCAGCATACCGCCTGCTGTGGATGGTTTGTTAAGGGTTCATAAACAAGTTGTCAATGTAGACCCTCATCCTGCTGATAGTGCATCAGGGGCAGTACGCCCAGTTGTTACAAGGCTTCTAGTGGTAAATACTCAAGCCAGAAGCTTGATTGGGAAGCAGGGGTCCATTATAAAATCCTTTCAAGAGGCCACAGGTTGCAATATACGCATTCTTGGTTCAGGTGAGCTCACAAGCATTGTAAATTGCATTAGGAAATGTTGCTTTTGTTTGTCAAACTACACATTTTCCTTTTCAATATTCTCGCCACAAGTCTTTTTATTCGTGTCTTCTTTGGTGTATTGTCCCTAGTTGTATTTTTTTTTAAAAAGATTTTCCCTAGTTGGATTGAGTCTTTATCATTGCGTATGTTACCAGTACCACTAAATCTGCCTTGCCTCAGACTGCTATTCTTATTACGTATTTGCAAAGTTGGTTACATGTTTTTTGTCAAGTAATGCAGTAATATTTAGTAAACATATATTTGTGAAACATGATTTATGATATCCAAGTTTGTGAATATGGCACCTGAATGATTTATTTTATACAACAGAACACCTGCCAGTTTTTGCTCTGCGAGATGATAATCTTGTTGAAATACAAGGGGAATCTTCTGGGGTTCACAAGGCGGTTGAACTTGTTGCAATTCATCTACGTAAATACTTGGTTGATCACGGGATAGTTGGAGTATTTGAAACAAAAGTGAGTTCATTTTATTTTTAATTTGAACACTCCAAGCTATATATGAAATGGTGTTTTCAAGCTTGGGTTATATTTGGGGATAATTGATTGGGATAGGTTAGTCATTGGGTGGGATCAAAAGCTTCATAGGCTTGGGTACCTGCCAATTGCATATATATGCCTGACTTTCATCATTTGTCTTTGTATTTTGAGAAGGGTCTCAAATGCAGGGGAGTTGTATAAATCCTTATTACAATTCATTCTTATAGTTATTTTTTTTTCCTTCCTCCAAAACTTCAGATGCAAAGGCCAGATGTTCGAGCAAACCAGAATGTGCCACCAGGCCCACCACACCAACCTTGTGGACCTGGTAGTGGTGGTGGACCTGCTTTTCCAACCAATACTCAGTATATGCCGCCTTCACATAACTATGATAATTACTACCCACCTGCTGACCTGCCTCCTATGGACAAGCACCTTCATCAGGGTGCACCACCTGCCTATGTAAGAGATGCTTCTATGGGAATTCATTCATCCAGTGCACAGCCACAACAATGTGCACCACCTGCCTATGTAAGAGATGCTTCTATGGGAATTCATTCATCCAGTGCACAGCCACAACAATGTGCACCACCTGCCTATGTAAGAGATGCTTCTATGGGAATTCATTCATCCAGTGCACAGCCACAACAATCTGTTATGACTAAGGTATCCTTTTCCCCCCAAATGAGTATTGCAGACAGCAGCATTGGTTTTGAAGCATTATTTATTTATTGTGACTTAATATGATTTCTTTCGTACTATGTAGGTCACGCAACACATGCAAATTCCTTTGTCCTATGCAAATGCTGTTATTGGAACATCAGGGGCAAACATCAGCTATGTCCGTCGAGCTAGTGGAGCAAGTATTACAATTCAGGAGACCAGGGGTGTGCCAGAAGAGATGACTGTTGAGATAAGTGGTACTGCTTCACAAATACAGGCTGCCCAACAGCTAGTGCAGGTATTTCATGTTAGCTGTCTTATTGTTATTATTTTTGCTAGAGTCTAGCTGGTTTATTATTATTTTGCTTGGGAATGTCAACGGTTATTTTTATGTCTGTAAGACTGTAACGTGTGTCTATTCTTTTATGCTATAATAACTTCCTACATACTAGCTAATTCTTGTCTGTATATGTTAATTTCAATTGGGATTAAGTTTTTGCTTTTTTCAATATTCATTCTTTTACAAATATAAGTAAATAATAGCGCTTCAAAATAAAGCCAGGGAATGCAGTTGACATCCAAGTATTTTTTTATTTCATGTGTTTTTGTCATGAGGTTTGAATGACAGCTGATTAGTTTAGTTAGGCTTAAATGAATAGGACAGATTGAACAGTGGATAGGAAAGATTGTAATTATCGTTGTCATGTGAGTTGGTGCTACTTTTTTCTTTTTCTCAATGAACATGGATTTAGTGAATGCTTATCTTGATAAGAGAAGAAAGGTGCAGAATATGAAATGGAAAGCAACAATTACTTTAAACATTTTTGGGGGGGGGGGGAGATATAAGGTTGGTTGGGGTGGTTAAGAAAGAAGGGAAAGGTCGTGAGTTCAATTTCTCCTGCTAACAAAAACTAACGAACTAACGAACTAATAATTAATAATTGTCTATAAGAAATAAACTTTAAACATTTTTGGGGCTATTTATATCATTGTACCCACTTGTTGATACTCGATGTTATTATTATTATGGTGGTGGTGGTTGTCATTGTTAGTTATTATTATGGTTGGTGCTATTCTGAATTGGCCACTATGTATCTGATGCAGAATTTCATGGCTGAAGCTGCAAGTGCGTCTGGTTATGCAGGCCAAGTACCTTCTGCAGATTATGGTCCCGTTTACGGCACCAATTATGACTATTGAGAACATTACTTTACATTCAATTTTAAATGAGGAGCCCCACGTTTTGTAAACATTGAGAGTTCAATTTCAGTACTAGTTCCCGCGGGTATTGCAACCGGGCCTGTGCGTGTCCTGTGTATTATATCCCCTATATTTTCGCTGTACTACATTTGGCATAATGACTGAATAGGATTTAGAGCATATGATAATTTGCTAGTTTTTTTTCATTTGCTCCACTAACGTTTTATAGGAATTTTTTTAATCCTAAAAAGATTTCCCTGCTTTTATCCTTATAAGAATGTTTTCGTATAATTTATGCTAAAAAATGCACTTAGTAGTTTGTGTTTGATTATATTCAGGTTGATCCTTTATTTAGTAAAAAGTTTAATTTAGTTTGTTTTAAAAGTGAATCAAATTCAACTAAAACTGAAAAATTAAACACTTAATATCATATGCTTTTATAGTTTCTCGTGATTTTATTTTCACATGATTATTATCTTGCTAAAAAAGCAACAAAACGACTAATTTTGTACTCACTTTTACATACCATGTAGATATTAATGAACATACTACATGAGCAGATACTTTTTTCGAGTATTTAATTACAAAGAAGTGCCTGTTGTACATAAGAGTACATTATACACATGGCAACCTAGCAGAGCCAGACTTTATTAACACTGCCAAAATTTAAATTTTAGAATGTTTACATTTCAAAAACTAATATCAGAAACATACCAATTTTGATATAAAAAAATCTGAAATTTAATTTATGAAAATAATTGTTTTTTAAAAAAACAAAAGGCGAAGAAGGTAAGGAGTAAAAAGATGGATTGCTATTTTCTCCAAGACGCTAGGTGGCCCAACAATAAAGAAAACACATCCACACAAATTAGCATTAGGTTGAAAGGTGAAGGAAACAATTTTTAATAGAGAAAAAAAGAAGAAAAAGACACATTATTTGGTTTACATAGAAACGAGAAAGCAAAAAAAAAAAATTACTATTATATTCTTGAAAATAAATAGAATCATTGGGTTAAAAATAATTTGCTTCAATTAGTATAAAATCGCATCCTCTAAATCTCCAAATTTTGAGAAATAAAATTGTATTAAAAAAATTTAACCCCTTTCATTTTTTTGTCTCACCAAAACTTTGAACCAATGAAGAAAATTCATTAAATCCCCTCCCTTCAATCAAACAATATGGAGGAGACCCAGCAAAATCTAACTATGCAAGAGACCCGACAAACCATTTTGGTTAGCAGATCTTTTTCTTTATTGGGTTGAAATTTTTACTACGGATAAATTATTTTGTTTGCGGTAAAACAACTCCGCCTAACCCCAAAATATAACAAACCGAAACAGCATTCGAAATACCATTTTTTTGGCCGGTGGTAAACATAGAACATTTGTAACATCATTGAATCTAAATTTGGGGGGAAAATATTCTAAAAAAAGGGGTGAATCAGAGACAAACTACTGTAGAGTAATCCCTAAGCAAATATTTTTAAGTCATACAAACAATCTTTCCCTGTCTGCGTCAACAATCAACTATAAAAATATGGAGACTATTCACTGTTTCAGAAGCAATAATGCAAAAATATTGGGATCTCAGAGGTTAACAGCTCTGCTCCACTAGTTCAGCGAGTAAAATTACCTTTGAGATCAAAATCAAAGGAATACTGTTGAGACTGAAATGGAAAAAATCAGTTAAAGTGCTTGATGAGAAGCTAGCTACCTTTCATGTACTTGCTCAAAGCAATTTAGCTACGAGAATTTATGTAACCCAAGATAGATAAAATTCTGCAGTCTCAATGCTTAAATTTTTACTTTTACAGGATGAAGAAGCGAAGAACCCAGGAATCAGAAGAGTTCTTTCACATGAATGCACTTCAATCTATTTTTCCACAATCTATCAAGTTGGCACATTCCCCACTGTTTGTGGAAGTTCAAGCTTGGGCAAGAGCTCAGAGGCAACCTTGTCAAATGAGACAAGGTTGAGACGATTATTATTTCCATTCATAACATTTGACAGATATGTTATTTCCTGAGCAACCACATTCTTTTCAAGTATTTCAATCCAAAATTCATCATCTTCGCTGAGGTTTGATGATCTTAATATATGTACTACATTCTCCCGTGTTGCTACATTCCTACCAGCACCACAGCCCATGGCTGTTGCAGCACCCACTGCATTTGCAATTGCCAATGTATTAACCAGTGGCATATTATGTATAAAACCATAGACAATAGCAGCTACAAAACTGTCTCCACATCCGACAGAGTCAATAACATTCACCTGATAACATTTTAGAAATCCAATTAGTTCATCACAAAAAGATGAATGTTGTCAAAGAAAAAAACATTGTCACACATAAGTTTAATAAATACTATTGCGAGAGACGATCATATTTGAACAATCAATAAAGAAATAACAAAATATACCCAGATAATACCAAACACTTGAGCTTGACTAAAAAAAAAAAAACCTACGTACCCCATTGCCTAGAGGCTCCATGCTATGTGCAGGTAAGGGGGAGGGATATTGTACGCAGCCTTATCCTTACATATCCAAAGAGGCTATTTCCGGATTCGAACCCATGACCAACAAGTCATCAAGACACAACTTTACTACTGTACCAAGTCACCAAAACACTTGACCTTGACTATTCCTTTGAAATTCATGTTTGAATCATTAAAGGGGAAAAAATCTTCCAGTTGAAGAAACCACAAGCAATGTTCAGGACATTTTGTTTTGAAATATGGTCTTTCATAAAAAGTGGTTATAGGCTTATAGCCATATCTTTTCATTAATATGTCCTCAACTGAAATTTCCACCTTTAAGCCAATAATACCTATGAAACTCTATATTGTTTCAAAATTGCTAGAATTTAACAGAAGCAATGAACAAAATCAGAATGAGAAGCTAATGCCTTGAATGCAGGTGCACAAGCTACACTCGATGCTGTTATAAGAATTGAACCCTTAGAACCCATTTTTACAATCACCCATTTTGTGCGGATCCCTCTTTTGAGAAACTCCTGCCCTGCTAATATTGGATTTTCTATGCCAGTTAATTCCTCAGCCTGTCATGCAAAACAATAAAAGCAAAGATGTCACTAATTAGAAAGTAGTTTCCTTGCAAAAAAAAGTAAAATAGAAAGTAGTTTGTAAAACTACCTACAAATAGCAGAAACAAAAACATTTTTATTTTGCATTACATTATTTTTTTGGGGAATAAGAGAAAACCAATATCTTCTGTGCATATTGCCAGGCCAAATCTCACCAAAAATGCAAACTCCAATAGTTTGACAACAAATGGACTTTTAACAAAAGTAAAATGCTGCAGGATTTATATAATCTGATAAACTCAAGCCTATGAATTTCATAATATTCGGCATGTCTCATTAACAAAGATAGAACCAAGTCTATCTGGCCACCACAAGTTCAAAGTTTACTAAAATAGAGATTTTGAAATGGCAGACCTGAGGCAATTTGGAAACATAAATGGATTGTGAACAATCTGTAGAGCTTCCATCCATGCTTAAAAAATAAGACTTAGTCACCGCCTAATGGCAAAATCTAGTTATTTTCCATTTGCCTTGAAATTCAATGGTAGCGAAAGATTATGGAGGCATTATGGAGGCAGAGCAGATTTATAAGAAAACAGAAGTGACAGATGAGAACTCAGCTTGGAAGGTTTAGAGTCAGCATTTTATATGTACAAAAAATTGGAGAAAAAACAAATTCCACTAAGACTGTGGAGAACAAGGCAACCATGTGACTGAGGAGGGCATTGATGGTGAGAGTTGCAACACAGATACAACTAGATAAAGGATAGTTACGGCTGCAGTTTTTACTTTTCTCAACCTGAACCAATACACAGGCTTGTATCTCTACCAACCAAGATCATTTCATTTGTTGAATGGGCCATCCTTTGAAGTCTGTGGTTGTCTAGATTGGTCCAAAAGCTGCTGGTGTCTTTTTAGTCTTGACTCATCCATCAAAGAATGTAGAATAAATTTGGTGTAGTGATAGTAAAAGTTAGCATGTAAATAGCTGACAAATCACTGAATCAGAAACAAAGGAAAATATAGTAGGAACTTGTACATCAGGACTAACTTTTGAAATGCACTGAATTTCAAATGTGATTCAAGTGAAACAAAGCCATTAAATAATAATGTGATGGGCACCCTACCAAAACCAAGGTGTACAGTAGGGGAAAAGGGAGTAGCAACAGAGGATGGTGAGAGTCTGGTGGGCAAGCAGGAAAGGTTAGTGATCATTGATCAGTATTTATGGGTTTGGACTGTAAAAACCTGCATATGCTTATGAATTAGGACTAATTTTATCCTGACGCAGACATCCTGCCATATTTTTTAATAAAAAAACTGAGAAAGACAGATGATAAGCACGGTACATATGAGTCTGAAAAATTTATTGACTGACACAAGCAAATGAATTTTCAGGATAACTTTCAATTAAAGATTATCCTTTTCTTCATACTTCCAAATGTTTTATGTATTTTTGCTATCGACGTTGAAAGAACAAGTGAAGCAAACTGAAATTTGCAAAACTACACAACACTTTCAAAGGGTTCTAGATTGATACAGTTTCTTGGACAAAGTACTCTTTTGCAAGGTGAAAGAATCCATAAATATGCAAGTAGAAATATATACAGCATACATAAAAAGTTGGACAAACAAACAAAATATGTCCAATTGTCCATACTGAGGAATGGTGGAAACACTGCATAAGGTTACGAAGGTGATAAAAAAACACAATATGATTATGAATTTCTAAATAACAAAACAAGAAACTGAGAGGTTGAAACGGATAAACATGGAGTGCATGCCATGCCTCTAATTGCAAAGTGAAAACAGCATTAATATATAGCTCAAACAAGAGACAGAAGGAGAAATTTTATTGTTTATAAGGCAAAGAAAAAGAGTAATTATACAACACCATATCAGCAATAGTACAGCTGAATCTTAAAGCAGACAACCATGGGCAATCATGATAACCATCAAGGATAACTGCAATATGAGGAGAGATTTAAAACAGACCTCGTCAGAAGTTAGAAGAAGAACATCACTCATTCTCAGTAACTGGTTAAGAGCTCTTTGTTCATCTGGGGTCCCAGTGGAGAGACTCTTTCCACGTGGTCCAGGATCAAAGAAGATTGAAGTGCCAACTTCAACAGCATATTCCATAGCTGAGAGTATTGCGCCAGGAGAGAGCTCATCAAATCCATATCCATTACAGAACAAGACCTTTGAATTTTTAATAGCCATTTTAACTTCGCTGGACAATTTACTCATCCAGTGCAATATAGGCTCCTCACAAAAATCAGCCCGACTAATTGAGAAAACAAAGTTAGGGATTTATAAAAAAAAAATACAAGAAAAAAATAATTACCACCACAATAGCAACAATACAAATTAGAAGACAAATGATTTATACCTGCAAAAACCATGTCTTTGTAAAGGATCAACAAGAACCCAACATAAAAGAGTTTCACAAGAGGCACTACTACTAGAACTGTTGACGATATCATCATTAGTAATCATCCCAACCAAACCAATGCCCTCATCACGAAGCACATCTGAGAGAAACTTCCCATAGATTTCATTACCCACATGACCAATTGATATGCAGTTGAGTCCTAACCTTGCAGCTGCTATAGCCATATTGCAGTTTCCACCCGCTTCCCAATATTTCTACACCAAAAACCATAGGATCATCTAAGGAAATACAACCACTTGTAGCAAATAAATATGAAATGAACAGTACAGAAAAGGGAGGGAAATTGCAAGAATGACAACTTAAATGTCCATTATTAAGAGTCTATTTGCGTAAACAACTTAAGTGTTTATTGAATAAGTGACTATTATGTATGTAATTATGTATAAGTTGTTTCTATAATTGACGATGAAAAAGGGATGAATTGTTTTCATATAAGCTATCCTGAAGAACTAACTCAAACAAGCTAAAAACAGGTTACGGACATATCATAAGTTATTTTCATAAATTCTCCCAAACACTTACACAAGTACTTATGCCATAAGATAAGTCCGAATAAGCTCTTCTAGACACACCCAAGTGATACTTAAGTATGCAGGAAGCAGACTTGCAAATTCCTAGGGGTAAAAAAAAATGCAAAATCACAATTAAGATGACAAGTTCGCAATTGCAACCATATGTTGAAGAACAATAAGAACCAGTAATAGCATAAAGGAGGAGCATCTATGTAATGAATGATTAATGACAAGTTAACTGGTACAGTCCCATGGAAGTGAAACTGTCGTGGGAAGGATATTCTGGACCCCACTCCTCAGTGGGGTATCCCCCTGATTTGGTTTAGTCATAAGAAGCAGAGTTTATAGAATTCATCAACACCACACAACCACACCATGCCCGCAGTACCGCACCCAACGATTTAGCCACTACTTAAATACTTTAATTTGGCCAAATAACCAGTCGATGTGGGATCTCCAACGAACGAACCCTTAATTAAAAAACCCAAAGTTTCTTTCTTTCTATGTATGTTTGTATGTGTGTTAAAAGTGGCAATAGAAGAGAGGTGAGAGAGAGAACCTTGTGAGGAGGAGATTGGGCCAAGCGGTCCATGAAGGCCTTGCGTTGAAGAGGGGAAGGAGGGGGCAACTGGGGGACATTGAGAACGATGTCGACGCAGAGGTTGCTCAGAGTGGCAACGTCGACGTGTTTGGCAACGTTGGAATGGAGCGAGGAGGGGCAAGGGAGGGCGATTTCGAGGCCTCTGAATGCGCGATTCAGAGGCAAAAGGGTTAACCCATTGGGTTTTGGTTTTGGTTTGGAAATGGAAGAGAAGGAGGGTCCATGGGGATGATGGATTGGGGAATTCAGGGCTTTGGGTGGGACTGAGAGAGGCATTCAGCCACGTTTTCACTCAGCTTACCCAACTGCACCAGCAGATTGCAGAACAAAGGATAGATATATTAGATATACTGAGAAACCAGAACCGTTTTCATAGAAATCTCCCTTTTCTAGACCCAGAAAAACCTTTTTTTTTTTTTTTTTTTTTTTTTTTGTCTATTTACTACTTTTTCTTAAAAGTGCACTCACACTACCATCTAACATCTAAAAGACTAAAACACAAATACAGTAATACGTGGGTTAAGTTTGTTAATTTTTACTAAAAAATTTACTTTTTATATAAATTACCTTCAAAATTATATTGATAATGATTTTTAATTGATTAATTATGTAAAGTTTTTATAGTATATAGTCATTGAATTTTTATTCAAGACATTACCCAATGAATGATGAATCCACCAGTAAAAAACTGTATACATCAGTTTAATATGATATCTGCAAGGGTAATATTGTCATTTTTATGGAATTTATATTATTATCCATTAGATTATTTTGTATTTTATCTTCTTCATGACCTTTCTTACTCTTATCCTTTTATCTTATTCATTCTTCTTCTGTCTTAAGTCTTAACTCTTAACCACTAAATTAAAAACAATGGTAGATTTATAGGACAAGCATTCAAATAGTAAATAAGACCGAACCAATTAAAACTATTTTTTATATTATAAATTAGAATATGTTATTTGGAGAGTGAGACTTGTCACTTGTCCTCTTTCTTAGACATTTAAAATCATCTTTTTTTTTTTTTTTATCATTTGAAGATGTATTTTACACACTACTTTTGTAACTAGCGAAAATAATTTTCTCTCGATTTTTAACTACAAGTCTGATACCCCTTTCAATTTACTCTTTTTTTTTTATCTCAATCTCTAAATTAAATTTCAATAGTTGTAAAAAAATTCTTATAGAAAAAGTTATTTATTTATTATAAATCTAAAATATAATTGATATATTTAAAGTTCTTTATTATTATAAATTTTAATTATATAAGAATAAATGCACATTTGGCAGCTTAGACTTGGAATTTGTTTGATTACTATCGACCCTAAAAATATTGAAGGATCTTAGCTGGTCTGATAATAACTTTTACGTATTGATTATTAGTCATCATCCCACATTATAAACTTGCGAAGAAAGGTTATGTAGCATGAAAACCGACATGCTTTGGGAAAATTGTTTAATCAAGTATTATATCAAATAAATGAGTTTATTCATAAATTTAATTATGAAATTTATTAAAGTAAATTAAAATAAACTAAAAAAAACTATTAAATCACTTTCACAAAGACTACATAAGTTTATTAATCACTTTCAGAAAACTAAATAAACTTACTAATCACTTTAATAAGATTAAATAAGTTTTTGCATTAATAAGGTTAACAACTAGTTTAAACTTTTTTAAATACCAATTATAAATCCAATTAGAAACACGATACATAACTCAATCATGCAATGGGTTAGGTAGCTCAATGCAGATTACAGGTTATAATGAGACAGACCAATAAAGTCCAAATTTAATTTGAGCCTCTAAGATGAAGTCCAAATCCTATAAATGTCTAATTTATAAAGCTTATGACAGGTTTTCATTGGTTAAGTCTGCATTGAGTCATGATTAGATCAAGTTAAAAAGAAAGATCCACATTTAATTTGAATTCAATTTAAAACTCAAACACTACATTTTATTGGATAAGTTCTGATCCAACCTATTTTACCACCTGTAAGTGATAATTCTATCCAAAGATTCATACAAGTTATTATTCAATTGTGTTTGAAATAAGAAACAAATAAAATTAAAATGAGTTATGATTTTATGATGTACTAATATATACTATCAACCAAGTACCCGTCAAAGTAAAATGATAAAATATTAAAAACCACATACATTGAACCATACAAAATGTAAATATTAAAAAAATCATTAAAGTAGAGGTAAGTACAATGTCCCTTTTATCTTTCCTTTTTTAAGTAAGAAAAATATGCTTTCCACGTTAGTAAAACATGTGCATAGAAATCGAAGATAATTATATATTCCAATCTTATAAAAAAGTTGAGGCTTCTATTCAGTATTTCAGTTTGCTTTCAATTGGTTGGTTGACCAGTCTTGTGTCGAATGTTCAACCTAGACAAGCCAAACGAATCCCAGTCAAATAGCTAGGCATCACCATTTGAGCTTTAAGCTTATTATAAACATATAAGCAGCCACTATGAAAGGTCGTTATATAAGATGCATGTCGAATTCACCTCAAGTTTGTTCCCCAAAAAACCAAAAAAATCAACTCAGTGCTCTTTTCAACATTTAAGAATATATTCCCCATAGCCACATACCCAATCAGATGCTCGAAAGCATCCAGTATACCTTGCTTAAAACATATCACATCTACTTGGTCAAGAATCGCAGATTCTCTTCTCAGTGCATTCTATTTCATAAGATGTTGCTCTAGCTATGTTATAACTCTCCAATCCAACAGTTCTACATCTACCAATCTTGTGCCGGGCCTATATCTTACACCACAATTTTGACAAATTTAAAAGAAATCAAATCCAGTATACAGAGCATCAGGGCAATTAGCTCGGTCTTCTTTTATTAAATAAATAAATGCATAATGTACTGGTAACTTGGTGGCGGAGTAGCACGATAGAAGGCAACATTTCATAGTATTATCTCTGGCTGGAACTGCTGTTCCTTGAGTTTCTGAGCAAGTTTTTCAGCTACCTCGCCATATGCTCTGGAAACTACTGAATCAGGTGCAGCCAACACTATGGGGTGCCCCTGATCACAAGCTTCTCTGATCTCCACTTCCAGCGGTATCTGGAATAAATTGTTAAATTCAAAACATGTCAGAAATACCCAATAAATAAATTCAATTTGGTTGATCAGAAACCATAAGTTTGTGGATTTACTTTACACATTAGATTAGCTAAACACTCATTCCTCATGCTCATACCCAGAGAGAAATTTTATGGCAACATCAAAGGAAAGTAAAAAGTGATTAGTTGTCGCATAAAAATTTATAAAAAGATCTATCACTGAGTAAGACTAAGAAGTTTGACCAATTGCTTCATTCAATTAAGTCCCCATTAAATATCAACAAAATTATATTTAAAAGGTACAAGCTACATACAGATAATCAACATACCTCGCCTAAAAATTCTAATCCCATTTCGGAGGCTGTCCCTTGAGTCCCTCCTTTACCAAATATGTATGAAGGTTCACCACAATGCGGACACTTAAAGCAGCTCATGTTCTCCACAATTCCCAAAATCTGTAAGAACAGTTCAAATTCATGTATGAATGGACATCAAAGTTAGGATGCATTCACAGCTTTTAGATGATATATGAACACCATATCACCCGAAGGAATGGTTGATATATCAATGGTAGGCATCATGGATTTCATTCTCAGCATCCTAATTGGCACACATAAGTGCCGGGAAATTAATAAAAAAAAAAAAAAAAAACAGACCATAATAAGCACAAATGTATATGCTTACACCAGATGTTTGGTACAAGATATGCTTCTCGTCTATATTCAGACTAATTTTAGCATCATAAATAATTTACAGAACTAAGCCATCAGGATTTCTAAAAGCATAATACTCACTGACTCCTAAACATTGATTCCAATCAAATGCAATCGACTGATTTACTAAAATTGGTACTTCAAAGTTCAAACAACCTAATAAGGATCCAGTGCTTGTGTGTGACTAGCTCAAAAACATACAATTGATGGCACAATGCTATCTTACCATATGCACACACCAAATGATTAAGTGTTGGACACAAACGGCAATGCATACAGATGTATATTCTCGTAAACATGAAACAAAGTAAGTACACCAAGTGATTATCATACCGGAACATCAACTTTATTGAACATTGTTACTCCCCTCCTGGCATCCAATAATGCAACATCTTGAGGAGTTGAAACAATCAGTGCACCTACCATTCAAGCAGCCATGACCATGAATAACCAAAGAAAACTAATTGTATGGAAACTAGTTTAAAAAATGTCAATATAACGGTATATTAGCAATACCGTTATAGTATGAAATATAAAAATATCATGATTCTTTGTTCAATTTTGTCTTTGATTTAATTAAACTTAAAAATTATTTGTTTTAATGCCTATAATTCAATTAATATTCAATTGAAAATGTTTCAGTTTTGAATTAACAGAGCATGGTAAACAGGTCTAGCCACAAGGTTTGTTGTGAATATCAAGCAGATGATAACGAAAAAGACTAAATGCATAAAGCCAGCCAAAAAAAAATGAAGGTTCAAGATGTTTGCCAAAGTTGCTTTTAAACTTCTCCCAGAGGTTATCCCCCTAAGAGTCTCTGACTAGAACTATCTTCCTAATTAAAAATCATTAATATACTTTTTGGAAGGTGAACTCAAGGTATCCCCAGTCAAGACTTAGAAACTAATTTCTTGAGATACCGAGATTCATTTAAGATATTGATTTCTCCCAATAGATACTCAGTCATTAGCATATAAACATGCAACATCATGCACACCTACTAGCTGCATGAAAAATATCTTTGTTTTTATTGTTATAGCTAAGTATTATAAACACATAATAGATTAGTATATGCCCAAATACATTTAAATATATAAACAATCCCCATAGAAGGAACTGTGCAGAATTAACTACCTGATAATTGCAGATTTTGAGACATAGCTATCTGGACATCACCAGTGCCAGGAGGCATATCCATCACTAGAATGTCAAGGTTACCCCAGTCAACTCCCCTTGTCATTTTCTCAAGAGCATTTGATACCTACAATAATCCAGCAACAGCAATTCAAATAAAAACACAACAGAAGTGGCTTTTTGCAAGAACATGCATTCAATAAGAAATCCTTCATAGTATATCCCAACAACCAACTAAAGTTGCAGAAGACAGTAACAGCAAGAAATAGTAAATGAAATGGAAAAGAAGAAAAACTACGAAGAAAGGCAGTCATAGGCATACCATGGGACCTCTCCAGACAATTGGGGCATTCTTCTCCACAAGGAACCCTATTGACATACATTTGATCCCATAATTTTCAATAGGAATCATTTTCTTATCTGAAAGTAAACGAACAGCAAAATATCAGCATTAACTGTAATGGAAGCTGGAAGAGCATTAGCAACAAAACTAAGCTTAATATACAACTCATATTGCTTTGACATTATCATCACCATTGGTGGAATGTAGAAACTAGGCCTCTGTTAAGATAAATTTCTCCAGAAGCACTTAAGAAGGGAAGAAATGAAACAAACTTCTCTCATAAGTTAAAACCAGCTTATATACAATTTAAAATAAGCTTTTAGAGAAGCTAATATAAAAAGAACTCCGTTGGATTAATGTATGTATAATTTCATTTTTACTTCGAAATTTCTTCCCTCACAAATGCTTGTGGATAAATTTATTCAAACGGGGCCTAGAAAACAAACTTTGATTGATATTGATAGCTGCAAATATGCAGTTATCCAATGCCACTGAAGATGAGTGTTTCCACAAAAAGAAGGCAAAGGATATACCATGAGTAACTTCAGGCTTTGTATTGATATTCATCATGGTGGGAATGCTGGGACCATACACATCGGCATCAAGCAAACCAACCTTGAGCTGACACTTTCTTGCAAGTGCAACAGCCAAATTAACTGCCAATTCAATTCAAAGTTCAAATAACACTTCACTCATTCAAATCAACACAACTAAAGGATAAGAGATCAAAGGTTTTTTTTTTTTTTTTTTTTTTTTTACCAGCAGTGGTGGACTTGCCCACACCACCTTTGCCAGAGGCAACGGCTATAGTGTTCTTCACCCCATCTATGCGAAGATGCTTTGCATAGCTCCGAATGCTTCCCAGCCTCTGATCACAACAACCAGTGGCGGACCCACGTTGGGACAAATGTCTGCAAGTGCGGACATAAAAATTCATTTGCGGAGGACCGGGAGCCTGCTCACGCAGTTGTAGCAATCGGAGTTGGAGAGGTCACCTATGCATTGGAAGAGCCCTGTCATGGAGGTTTGGCCACCATTCCCATCATCGAGCTCTGCCTTCAATTTCTGCAGATCGATCCGTCAGCAACAGCAGTTTACAGCACTTCATTTCTAAAGAGAAAATAGTTGAAATAAAGAAGATTACAAATAATAGCTATGCCACGCTCTTCCGAAAACCGTTGCAACTTTGGAGGTCACTGATTTGGATGAAAATAGCTCATAAGAACGGTAATGAAAACTAAAGAAAAACGGCAGCAGCAGTGCGAAGACAAGGAGAAAGAAGAATATATGCTAGGTTTTTCTTGTTTGGACCTAATTTGTTTTTTGTAACAACTTTTTTTTCTCTCTAGTTTTATATTACATTTTTGAAATGAATTTTTGAATTTTAATTTATGTAGTTATTATTTATCGTCCTCTTTATTATTAATATATTTTATTTGTATTATCAATTTTAATACTTTAATTGTTATTTTAAATTTTTTATTATAAAATTATGAATGAATTTTTCTTAATCAAATAATATTATTTATATACATATATATAATATAATTTTGAGCGGGTTCATAAACTTGTACGTAAAACATTGATTTAAATTTTCTTTACAATTATTTTTCTTAATATCTAATATATAATGGAAATATTAAAATGACATTATATTGTATTGTCATACTAATACATTTGTATTGACGCATTGTCATATTATAATAAATGTTAAGTTTTTTTTTTCTTAATCCTCATATTTATTAGAAAAAAAATATCTTAATTAATCTGGAGTTCAGTTAAGAGATAAGTAAAATCTGATCAATAATTATTTTGATCAATGATTTAATTCAATAATATAGGAATGATCAACTTTAAGTTAAACATATTAATTAATTGCTCACAATTTAAGTTAATAGAAGAACTAAAATTTTTTAATTAGTAGAAACAAAACTCGACAGAAAATAGAGGCAAAAAATAGACACAATTATGCCTTATACATATAAATTACAACAAAGAAAGGAAATGATTATCGTGCAAAATTGTACGAAATTGTGCATATTAGAAGTACAAGTAAGGTTCACATATTAAAAGCTTAATTATTTTGTATGCTTGTGATTCAGATTATGTATAACTACGGGGCAAGAAAAATGGTGTTATTTGGGATTAGTCCAATAGGTTGTATCCCTTATGCATTGTCCCAAAGCAGTCCATATTGTAGAACATGTGTTGAAGGAGTCAATTCTGCAATCTAATTATTCAAATTAAGCCTTATACATGTAAATTATAAAAAGAAAATAAATGATTATTGTGCAAAATTGTATTGTGCAGGTTAAAAGTACAAGTAAGGTTCACAAATTAAAAGCTTAATTGTTTTGTATGCTTGTGATTCAGGTTATGTACAACTACGAGGCAAGAAAAATGGTGTTATTTGAGATTAGTCCATAAACTTAATATACAACTCATATTGCTTATCTGAAAGTAAACGAACAGCAAGATATCGGCATTAACTGTAATGGAAGCTGGAAGAGCATTAGCAATAAAACTAAACTTAATATACAACTCATATTGCTTTGACATTATCACCACCATTGGTGGAATGTAGAAACTAGGCCTCTGTTTGAATAAATTTCTCCAAAAACACTTAAGAAGGGAAGAAATGAAACAAACTTCTCTCATAAATTAAAACCAGCTTATATACAATTTAAAATAAGCTTTTAGAGAAGCTAATATAAAAAGAACTCTGTTGGATTAATGTATGTATACTTTCATTTTTACTTCGAAATTTCTTCCCTCACAAATGCTTGTGGATAAATTTATTCAAACGGGGCCTAGAAAACAAACTTTGATTGATATTGATGGCTACATATATGCAGTTATCCAATGCCATTGAAGATGAGTGTTTCCACAAAAAGAAAGCAAAGGATATACCATGAGTAACTTCAGGCTTTATATTGATATTCATCATGGTGGGAATGCTGGGACCATACACATCGACATCAAGCAAACCAAGCTTGAGCTGACACTTTCTTGCAAGTGCAACAGCCAAATTAACTGCCAATTCAATTCAAAGTTCAAACAACACTTCACTCATTCAAATCAACACAACTAAAGGATGAGATCAAAGGTTTTTTTTTTTTTTTTTTTACCAGCAGTGGTGGACTTGCCCACACCACCTTTGCCAAAGGCAACGACTATGGTGTTCTTCACCCATCTATGCGAAGATGCTTTGCATAGCTCCGAATGCTTCCCAGCCTCTGATCACAACAACACAATACAAAACATATTCAATGGGAGTAATTATACACAAATTACCTTTTATTTTAAACACTCTATCAACACCTTTCATTTCTCTTTACCTCTGATTTCTCTTTATCTCTCTATTTCTCTTTTTATTTCTCCGTCTATCAAACATTTTCCAATTCAATGGCCCAAACATTGAGATGCATAAACAAATAGGCAATTCAATTCAACAGTGTTGAGATCCCTTAGCCTCATCAATTGATTTGATGCTACACGCGAACACAATGCACGCTGCTTCAGTGGAGTGAGACCGCACTATAAACCCTTTTGCTATTTTCTTTCTAAAATACCTTTTGCTCTTATATATTTTCAATAACTTTGCCAGCTTAATTATCAATTTACTTTCCAAATTATATTAAGAGATTTAATTTAATTTTCAAATTTTTAAAAAATTTAATTTAGTTTCATAAGTATTTTAAAACAGGCCAATTTAATTATTGTCGTCAAATTAAATTTATGTTGTTGTCTTTTATAAATCTTGTTTTAGTCTTTTTAATTTGTAACATTATAGAAAGTGACAGCTTTTAATTATCATTGTCTTAATTTTATTTATTAAATTAAAGTATTTATTATAAAAAAAATAACAAATTTACAATACACAATAATTTATTATCAAATAATCACATAAAAATCATTTACATTATCAATACATTAATTATTTAATCTAAAATTTACTATCCTAATATGCATAATTTTTTTTAAAAAAAAAAAAAGAGTCAAGGGAGTCATGGCCCCAATGGTTCAAGTGCATGTCCCTAGTTGACGGAGGTGCAAAAATAGGATTTAAAGAATGATAAGGAAGGATTGTAAAAACATGACTTAAGGAATAACAAAGATGTGGGGTAAGCAAAAGTAGGGTGTAAAGGATATTAAATATGAGATGTAAAATTAGGATTTCTATTGAGATTGTATAAAAAGAGTATCTTAGTAATAAAAAAATATATAAAATAGGGAAATATAGTTATTAATTAAGGGGGTATAAATATCAAAAGCCTTCAACCTAATCTCCCAACCCATTTTTTTTGTTGGGTTAAGTGTTACTGTGAGTTTGGTTGGGTTCCCCTTTTATCAGATTTTCATAAAATATTTCTACAGTCCATTTTAAATTTGAGTAAAAGAAAAAGAATTTGAAGGTTTATGTAAATAGAAGGTGGCATATGGGTTTGAATCATTTGATTATAGTAATTAAAAGCTTGAGATATTAAATTTGAATAATTTTTTTATTAGTAATCAAAAGCACACATTAAGATATTGTAGTAAAGAAAGTACGTATATATATCTTACAATACACGGCTAAAAAAGAATAAGGAAAATAAAAATCTATTAAGAAATTGTACAAAAGTGTAAATGAAAACTTATCAAGATCAAATTAACTTATAAACTAATCAAAATTAATTATAAATTACTGAAGGCTTTGTTTGGGAGAGGAATTTTGGAGGGGAAGGGAGGGAAGGGAAAGGTTTAGATAGTGTCATCTCCTTGTTTGAGAGTTTTAATTTTTCAGGGAAAAGATTTGAGGATTTTTAAAACTCCTCCAAAATCCTCCAAAGCCTAAAAATTGTTGTCCCCCCAATTTGGGGGGTTTTTAGAAGGAAAAGTAATTAAAATTAATATTCTACCCCAACTACAAATTCCAAAATATATTACAATATATTTTTAATATATTTTTACATTTAAATTATATAATTTTCATATTTAACATCTTATTAAATCTCAATTTCCTTCTCTTAATATATTTTTAACTCCCAAACAAGGAGGAAGGAACTTCCCTCATTTTCCTCCCTTTCCTTCCCCTCCCTTCCCCTTGAATCTCTTTCCTTTCCTTCCCCTCCTAACTCCCAAACAA